>OMKL01000101.1:13111-27499 GCA_900302295.1 Parasudis fraserbrunneri
CCGTTGGGGAGAGATTTTTTTTTTTTTTTTAGAAATACAGTAGCTTCTAATTAACCTACTTATTTCTGGTGAGTTTTGGGAGGAAGGGCCTTGTGGTTTTCCAGGAAGTATCTGAAGTTTTCCCTGCCCGCTTTCACCATCATTTTTTATTATTTCTGGTTGCTGAACTTTGTCGCAAAAGATACAACAGATTCCCTGTCTATGTGCATATTCCAAAACTGAATAAACAATGCAGAGAACAAATTAATTAACTTCAATGCTTAGAAGCCAGGCTACCTGGCCAATCCTGCCGGGGTGTTTCATGGCAAGGCCCCCGCTGGACACCGCAGCGGCCACATTCCCATCCTGGTCCACCACTATGGCCCCCACTGTGTCCAGACACCCTGAGCCATTCTCCTACAACACAAACAGACAATGGCAATTCACACAGGAGTCAAATGAAGAGGGAAAAACAACGATCAATCAAATATTGTGAAGTTAGCAGGGATGCACTGATACTAGGCTAAAAAGAGATAGTGTGTTGCTGAATTTCCCTAACCAGGCTTGGGAAGCTGGCGTCAAACCTCCAGGGCAAGCCGCCATATGCAGAGGATCACTCCCACGGACACGGTGTGTCGACAGGTGGCGCTATACACTATATTTTTGCTATTTCTCTATACAATTGAATAGAACTGGTCCTTCAAAGATGGCGACTGGCGTCTATAGCAACCGTCTAACTTACTGAGCCTGATACTAAAATCCAATATGTGTGATATGTCAGAGCAAATTATTTGATTTCCTGCCTTTTCATATAAACAATAGATGGATATTATTACCCATATATTGGATATTACCTCTCCAACTGACAACATTTGATTATACTTCAATCATTTTTGTCCAATGACCCCTCATTAATGGTCTAAGTGTATATTGTTCAACAAAAGTAATAGATCAGTTTGGTGCTGTACTTGGTATCGGCCAATATTTAGACTAAAGTTTAGTACTCAGAATCTACAGTATATCAGCACTGAAAAAGTGGTATTGGCATATCCCTATAAATTATGATCATTGTAGTTTTTTTCTTTTTTTGGAGTGCGTTCAAAACATGTGCTTGGTACAGCCAATGGTGGAAAAGGGAGTTAACATAAACTCAGAGATTCTAAAAGGAAAAGGTGGAGCCAACTTTGCAGGATGCCTTCACAGCCCGAGGCACAGGGTTTCTTTGAAATGGGACATGTCCAACATTAACAAGGGCACACTGGATGAACAATTGATTAATCATCCTTTCATCTCCTTCATATTTCATTAGGAACGTGCTGTTGTGCTTTCGAACATTTGTTTTCCTTCCCTGATTGCAGTTTGCTTTGGAAGCCCCTTGTTTGTGAAGCACTGCAAGTCAGACGGCATGATAAATAGTCCTCTACGGGGTAATTGTGCAGAATGGCACCATGATACATGATTGGAGCTCCACTCTTTCCAGGACAAGAACATCTCCTATGAACCTATGACTAGAAAGTCTGGGTAAAATGCAACAATCTCTTTAGTCTGCTTTCCTGATGCTGTTTGAAGACGCACTAGAAATCAGCAGGGAGCGGTCACTTAAAGGGATAGTCCATATTTTTAAGTCGCAAACTGGGAGTCCTTTCGGTTCACCTGAAGAGCACTTGCACCAGTGTTTTCGCTTTTAAGACACTGGAAGCAGAAAATGTTCATTTGTTTGCATCATGCTAAGCATGTTTGTAAAAGTCAAGGGGGGCCATGCACAAAACATTCTAAATTATGTTGCTGAGCAATGTTCATACTTCAATGTCCTGTTTTCTGAAGAGAGGGTCGCACTCAGTAATTTACCATTCAAGGTGATTTCATTGTCTAATTCCACAAAATGATTTCGGCCATCCGGCCTTCATCAGTGTGTGGTTGAAATGGCTGAAAACGTTTTGTGCAGTAGACAGAAGAACTGTCTAGGGAAAGACGATTTCGACGTTTCACTGTACTAGCCAACAGCTCTCCCCACTGTAAACAAGTGTCACGTGCATGGAGCTAAACTTAAATATAAAAGCCCCTGTATGCACATTGACAGCCTGTTGCCTTGGTAACACACAGAGAAACTGAGAAATCTTTAATAGAATACTTTAAATAAGATGACACTGCCAGGAATTAATTGCAGGATGAGAGACAAGACCCCAACACACCACCATAGTATTTTCTGCAACAATGAAAAACAAATACCAGCCACCTCGACCATCAAGAAACCAAGCATTTGCTCTGCAGAAAAACTAAAGAAGCTCATGGGAAATGTATTGAAAACACTGAGGCAGTACTGCTCATGGCCAGCAGGCACTACAATTGCACATCACCGTAGAAAAAAGAAAATTTTCTCCGTTTCACTGTGCTAGCCCACAGCTCTCCCCACTATAAACAAACCTTGCATGCATGGAGCTAAACTTTAATATAAAAAGCCCCTGTATGCACAGTGATGGCCCACTGCCTTGGTAACAAAGGTTTTCAAAGTGTTGAGGTTACCACCTGGTCTATGGAGCCCTTTATTTGGAAGTTTAGCTCCATGCACAAAGCTCATTTATAGTGAGGGGAGCTGTTAGCTAGTAACACAGAGTAACACGCTAGAATTACAGAGTAGTGCAGAAAATCATCTTTTACCTAACTTGAATGTGATGATATCGCCAGGAATTCATTGTGGGATGAGACAAGATTCTAACACACCACCACGGTAAGTCAAAGTGACTTTATAAACAAACATTTTTGCCGGGAGTTTTTTTGTTTTGTTTATTTCTCAATCTGTTTCAGACCGAGGGGAGAGTTAGCGTGCGTAGCACTCCATGGGTCTATCGTGTCAGGCTACTCCTCCACCTTTCCCATCTTTCCTCTCACTCTGTGTATACAATCAAACAAAGCAGAAATGTCATTAAAATAATATATATATGTTACGAAATAGGCAATTATTGGCCAACATTTATATGCTTTACATGCTTAATAATTGGTCTTTGAATATTTGCAGCTCAACCATGTCTCATGTATTTTTTTCACATCTGAAACAGGTGCCTGTATCTCTATCAGAACAAAAAGTGAACAGGAACATTTTATGACTTGGCAAGCCAAGCCATAGCAAAATACATTCTCCATGAAAATCAGAACCAGACCTGCTGCAATCAAAATTTTTCATCCACAAGTCTCTGATATAGTCCTGACTGATAAAGTACAATACTAGTTCATATGGATATCTTAACTGCTTTACTTTTATGAGGACAATGCTAGAACAATAACAAAAATGAATGTCAATGCATAATTCCAGCCAAACCCAAGACAAAGTTTTGTATTTGGATGCCCCCTATCATAGAAGCCTAGTAATAAATCATTAGTGGAGCGTAGCCATACTTACAGTATGGAGTCTGAGGTAAGTCCAAGTTGAATTAACAAAAGGCCTGCATATTAATCATTAGTAGGTTAAGTGGGTTGAGCAAGATGCAAATGGCAGTAGGGAAGGGCAAGGCAAACCTTTATAATCCTCATTAGGCTAACTAGCTGCTTGACACCTAAATCAATCAAATTAGACATTAACAGGCCAAAGAAAACAAACAGTTAGGCAGAGTTGTTATTCTTCTTTCTCCTTAATGAATATCTACTTCATGTGGTGAGGATTAATCAAATTAAATGGGTAAACCAAAAACAAATAAAGTGCACTGCCTCAGGCAAAGGTGGTTTGAACATAGTGATTAACCATGATTCAGATCCCAACCCATATACACTCGAATTCCTATTATGGAGTAAAACCAAAAATGATGTCAAAAAGCCCAAGTCCCAGGGCCCTGCAGGCTAAGGTTTATATACCATGTACTCCCAGGGTTCATGTCCAGCTCATGGACATGTATACCATGTACTCCCAGGGTTCATGTCCAGCTCATGGACATGTATACCATGTACTCCCAGGGTTCATGTCCAGCTCATGGACATGTATACCATGTACTCCCAGGGTTCATGTCCAGCTCATGGACATGTATACCATGTACTCCCAGGGTTCATTTATATATCGTATATTATAGAATTTTCAAAATGGCAACATAAAAGAAAGGTAACCACAGAATGACCAAATAAACCACAAGTTAGGTACAAGTTAGGTACATTTGGACTACTGTAATGCCATGTTCACATGCCCTAGCAAGTCTGCAGTGGAATGACTCCAGTTGGTTTCAAACCGCTGTTGGGAGACTTCTGACTAAAACTAGGTATAGGGCTCACATCACTCCGATTTTGGCTTCCTTGCATTAGGAGAATTTATTTTTAAATTATTTGAATTACATATAAGGCATGGCATGACCAATGCCACAAATATAGCCTCTCTACAATGAATAATACCATATACACAGTTTTGGGGACAGAGCCTTGTCTAGGGCAGCTATTAGGGACTCTGAGACTGTCTCTATTTTCCAATCCAGCCTCAAGACCCATCTCTTTACTACTGCCTTCTCTTAGCCTCCCCCCTCCCCATCCATCCTTGTGTATTTGTGTTATGCTTGTATGTTGTTTGTCTCACTACCCCCACCCCTTAGTGTAAAGCGACTTTGAGTTCTAGAAAAGTTATATATATATTTATTATTATTATTATTACAAAGAAAATGCATATTTTTATAATTTCCAGTCATCAACTACAAGAATTGTAACTACTATAAATGTCACCTATTCTATGCAGAGCAAGTTCTCATAATGAATACGTGTGCAAAGTAGAAATATTTAGTGTGTGTTGACACAATAGTATCTTCTATATGAAAAGGAGAGTTCTCAAAAAAAAAGAACAAAAAAAAAGTCTTTACCTGTTATTGGAAACACCCACAGGATGGCATCTAGAAGGCACTATCCTGTAAAGGATGCCATAAAGCACCATTTCTAGCATAACATCACCACACCACATAGCTCCTTCTCCACTGGAAACTTAAACCCAGGAACTTTAGCCTTGTACCTATTTTGTTTCCACTGTGCATTTAGGTCTTGTGTAGTGCTTACTTGGGAGCTTTTTTTCCCCAGTGCTTGAAGCTCATCTCTATACCCTGGACCAAAATATAAGCCATTGTGCTTCAACAGCCAAATATAACATTTTCCTAAAGAATGACATGCAACTCCCCTGTTTCTATACATACAGCAGCCATAAAACTTCCACAAGCTAACATGAGCTAGCTTACTTGGCTTGTACTCTTTAGTTTTTAACATTTCCACTGTTAAGCCACTAATTATAATAATAAAATATAATAAAACTGGTACACCGAAATGTGGAAACACAACAAAAATTAAGTTGTTATTCTAAGACTTAAATTCTTGGTCTTAAGTTCCTGAGGTCAAGTACCCCAGTGGAAAAGGGGCCAATGTATGGCATACAGCTGGTCTGCTAATTACCTCTGCCAAGGAGGTTATGTTTTCACCCTTTGTCAGTCTGTCTGTGACCATATCTCGAAAAGTTATGGCCAGATTGCCATGGAATTTGATGTGCACGTTCATGATCCCAATAGGAAGATACTTGATGATTTTGGACCCCATGACCTTTCCTCTAGCGCCATCATCAGGCCAAACTTAACATTTTTAAATGAGTGTATCACCTGACCTGACCCATTAGTTGCACAGTCACAAAATTTGCTGTGAACATCCATGACCTCTAGAGGAAGAAACCTATTGATTTTGGCGACCCCCTGACCTTTCCTCTTGCACGACCATCAGGCCAAACATTCTATTTTCAAAGTAGCGCATCTGACCCGTTCGTAATACAGGGCTGATTCTCATGAAACTTGCAGTGTGACATTTGGGGGCAACATCTTTAAATGTATAATTTACATAGTTGATAAACCAAACCGCCTGACCGCCAGATCCAACTGAATTTCCGATAAACGCATCAACAGATTGTCCGATAATGATGACATTTGAAATGTGTTGTCCCTTTGTGATATCCTACTGATGGAATCAATATGTATTTTTTGATAGTTGATAAGCCAAACCGTATGAGCCCCAGATCCAGTCTTTTTTTTTTACCAAGTAAAATGTTGAGTGTGGAAGTAACGGCAGAGTGGGGAGATTGCTAAGCCGTGAATTCTTCTAGTTTATTACAGTATTGAGTTGGGGGAGGGAGTCAGTGAATAATACAGCCAAGATTACAGACAACACACATCTGACAGAGATAACAAATGAACATGCATGTTTTAGCTCAGTGTGTGTGTGTGTGTGTGTGTGTGATTGAGACTTCCACACCCCTGGTATCTCCAGGTCATCATTATGCTGTGGTTTCCTCCCATGACCATCTGACAGCCCTGGATTACAGGACTATGCAGATGTTGGTCCTTTTATCGCCGGCGTAATAATGTCAAGACAAATCCCTCTGCTACACTGCATTTAGACCTAATTAGACGTATGGAGCGGACGAGGAGGGGGTAGAGGAGGTAGGAGCAGGGCTGGCATGGAGGGAAAAGTGAAGATAAAGTGCTGCTCCTTTGCTATACTGAAAACCAAGTACGATTTGCAGTCAAGTTCAAGTTTACCGTCCAGGGTTTTTCCTGGCTCAAAATCTGGCCCAGCCGGTACTGTCGTTACTGCCAAAATTGTACCAGCTACCAGAATTGGCATGACTGTACCTCAGTCAACTTGATAAAATAAAAAACAAACCTAATAAATGGTATTCAAAATGCTCTTCAATCCAATAAATTAACACTTACAATACTGTATATACATGAAAACAAAGATATATTAATAAAGAATAGTAAATAGCCTCAATAAAATAGTGCTAGCTTTTAACCTACAGTATATCATGATTTGTAGTTTTTAGCTTCTATTGCAGTCACACTTGCAGGTGTTGCACCTATTTGTGCAACACCCTCCCTAACCTCATCTCCTTAGCAGTAAAAAGACTCTCACCCTCTACTCCACAGATGTACCTCTCAGAAATTACAAATCGATAGCATCTTGTTAATGATTAGAATCATGGCTTTGGTTAAGCAACAATTTGCAATGATCCGATTTGTTAGTTAGGCTGCTCCACTAGTTCCCAGTGGCAGCAGCACTGGTTAATTCTGTTTCGACTTCTTTGTCTTCTAAGAGGACAAGTCAGATAAAGCTGCAGCACTGGGCTGGACTACTACCATTATTGCATGTTATTAAATCAAAGCAACACTGGTGGAGTTGTGCAGAGAATATACATACATTTTGTTGGTATCTGCGTATTTTCTCGAAACTCTCTATGCAGGAAAAACCCTGCTGTCATTTATACCTGCAGTTCTCAACCTGGGGGGTCAGGGCCCTCCAGAGGGTTGTGAGATGATTTGGGAGGGGGAGGGGGGTCAAGAAAACACATGCAAATACATGATCATGCTTATGATCTTTGGTATAGATGATTTTGTCTTGTGAAATAATGAGATTTTGAAGTCTACAGCACTCCTCCAGGTATTACTCAAGTTAAATAGCCTGAAGAAAAAAAAAGTTAATGTTTGTTATTGTTCACCTTTTTGTCTGTGCTTGGCCATGTCTGGGGGATGACATGTTTACTGTTGCCTTGTTTGCAATACATTACTCACATTTTCACTTGATTGTCTTCTCTTCTTTGTCTGATTATGCCCTGTATCCATTTTTTCTGCCAACTCCATCTTGCGCTTATTCCTCTTGTATGCCGATAAGCTGAACTCTGTGAGACAGAATATATGCAAGGAAAATACAATGATCAAATGAGCTCTTTTGTGTGGTAGTATTATTGCTTCGGAAACAGAAAATGTACCATTATACTTATTAAAAATTGCCTTGAGATCACCTTTGCCAGTAGGCAGTGAGCTAAAAAAAAAATGGAGGTTCTCAACCCATTTGATGCTGCGCACCTAAATGGTTTGCTTGTAAATGTCTCATAGAGCACAGAATGACAGAACAGAAGACAGCAACATATGAGCAGCTGCTGGTCAAGGAGAAAAACTGATGAGAAAACCTGATTAACTTTGACTAGGAAAATAACTATTATAGGCTGGTTTCATGATATTTTAAAGGCCCAATCTGTGATTTTTTTTAATTTTACCATATAAATGTTGGGTATATTCACATACATTCTTGAAGAGTTTGATGGAAAATAACTCTACATAAAGCCGAATATAGGTCTGTTTTACTCCAATGTTCAATATAAACAAACATTTTAAAGCCACGAAATACACTTTTATTCAACACTCATATTTACCTGTTGTCTTGTGAGTCCTTGTATCAAAAGCTGTCTTCATTGCTATACATATATATATATATATATTTATCTCTGGTGGTGGGGCTACCAATTTCTATACATTTGGATCTCTGATTGGGAAAATGTAATATTTTTTACATCGACTTTCTTTAAATTTGGCACAAAATCTCTAGGCACACCTGAACTGACATCAAGGCACAACAGTTGAGAATCGCTGCTATAACACACACCATGTACCTGCAACGTCATGGGTTCAACTCCAGCTTTGTCACATGTCATCCACCTCTTTTCTCTCTTTAATCTTTCCTGTCACTCTTCATTGTAAATGACTTAAAAAGCAGAAATGACTTAAAAATGACCCTAGCTACCGGATCAGGGCTCAATGGCTTCCTGCAAGTTAATGGGCTGCTTGAGGCTTGCTATTAATACCATTGTTTGGAAAACCTTTTAGTTCTGCTCATTTCAAATCGTTTAATCAAAGAGAGCTAGGGAATTAAATCAGTGCAATTAAGGCATTCACCAAATTGACTGGACTGCAATCAGTTGATTGAAATACAATCAGTCTCAGTAGGAAATTCCAGACAAGAAAAGGTATGTTAGTGACTCTGAATCATTCATCATTGTTAAAGAATAACCTAGACCCTATTTTCTATTATCTGGCATCATACAGACAAAATCTCGTTAACTGGACCATGAATGAGCGAATTGTGTTTTTCTGGGCACCGAAGTTGGCTGCAGCTCTCCCGGCTTAATTTTAATCCAACAGGGCAACCAGGGCAACAGTTAAAAAATCTCCTCAAAAGCAGCCTTTTTTCTTTGCCTTTTGATTATGAAATGACTCTGAACGGACATATTTTGTGTTTTTAGTAACATTCTTTGTCAGTTGTGCAGTTGCCCCATTGGATTGAATTGCAGCCGGAAGAGCTACAGCCAACTTGAGTGCCCAGAAAAACACAAATCACAATTGGTCTGAATCTATCCATATGATGCCGGATGATGGAACGATATGGTATAGGTTGAAAATAACTGGAGTTAGCATTTAACAGTAAATAGAGTGAAATTACAAGATATTAGATAACTTGTGTCAAATCAAAAACTGATGTCAGAGTTTATGAATGGGCTACAACTGGTACAGCAGTGCTGTAAAGTCTGGAGAAACGCCATTGTAGAGAGTAAAGAACACAAGACAAAAGCGTGTAGATCAGTGGTTCCAGCTGTGTCCAATCTCACTGTCCCAATTTGCCTACCTCTACCACAGCAATGTTCTATATTCAGAACGTTCATAAGCAGGGCTGCTTAATGTCTGCTCAGTGTCTAGTCAAGCAGTCTAATAAAAAAGCAGAGAAAATTGTTAAAGGGAAAGTTCAGTATTTTTAGAAGCCTTTTCTATCAATCACTAACCAAGCCCCTGCTAAAAGTCTCCTGTCTGCATCTCTGTGAATAATTGGCACCAGCCCAGGCTCCTGTTAGCAGGATAGCAACGCTATTGCAAGTGGGAATCTATAGGTGAATAAAGTGAATTTGCATTAGCCTCCCATTAGCATTTGTTGGCAATGCCACTGCAAATAAATGGGGAATATAAATTTATGTCAACAATACTCACTGGTAGCCATCTTCTCTGAGGGACAGGGTGGTATCCCATGGGTGACAGCCCAGTCATGTGCTCCTCGCCCCACTAGAAAGCTGACAATAGGAAAAACAATGCTTTCAGGATGGCAATCAATCAATCATAATCATAGCATCGGTACAAAAGAATAATCAGCAGGATAATTACCAGGGAGGTATTCTGCCGGCTGATAGCTTCCCTTTCTGTGCTTCACTCAAAAGACGATTTGCAACCAAGATTGGGTTCTTTATACCTGAAGACAAAGACAAAATTATCAGACAATTTTCACAATCCATGCCCGTGGTTGGAACACGTTATGCACGTGAAGCAAGAGGGTCAAACAAACACATTGCAGCATAATGCTACTGTATGGTGAAATCAATGAAAGCCAAGAACATACTGGTGTTTGTCTCAGGCAACATTGCCTTGAGGAGACCATCATTTTCTGGGCAGGGCATTGATTGATCCATGGATTGATTACACTGAAAAACGGATTTTCAAAACCCATGTTGACAAAGATCTTATTAACCTTGGGCCAAATGACTTGGCATTTTATATGGAAATATAATGCATTTTGTTTTAAATGTGAAAATGGGAAATGTGAATAGGAAATGGGTAATATGTCCAGCCAACCTTTGGAAAGATACATTTGGTAAGTTCAGTCCTAACCCTACTGGTTTTTCACTCTGCACAGCTGTTCATTACCAAGAATAGCTTCTACGCCCACCACTGTCTCTTGCTGGTAATCGCTGAGAGCAGCATTGCCTTCCTTTTTTCTACAAGGCTCTCCTGCAGAAATTAACATATTACCTCACATCTCAATTATAGATTAACAAATTTGAGTCGATTGTGCATAAGGTACACAGGGATGTATAGTTTTTGAAGTTCCAGAGGTCACCCTTCAAATCTAAAATCTCTCACTCTACTCACAAGGTTCAGAGTTCAGGCAAGAATAGTCTTGATTTCCTTGTACAGCATATTAACACTTCTTGTGTTGCATGTATAGTTTTTCCACTGCTAACTAAGTGTGTCTTACCCAGCCCAGCATTTTACTACCAAACATAATGCAAGAAAACTATGATAATGGCAATATCTATCCTGGTTTTCATCAGTTATACATCTAAAACTTTTTTCACCCTATATACAGAGCACACCTGTGAAAGAGAGCTTGATCGCAGAATGTTCACCCCGTTTAAACAAAACATACTGATGATCAAAACTAGAGGAATGAACTCAGTTGAGTGCAGATCTCTGCCAAGACTTAACAATCTCCCCACTTTGAAGTTTTCACACTCAACATTTTACTGGATAGATGACAGAAACAAGAGTTGCCTATATTGCCAGTCTCAACACACCCAGGCTGTAAATAATTTAGTATCAACATCAACATCTACAATAACTACAGCATTGACAACCTCAGATCCAGGTTCTGTTAGCGGTATAAAGAAGTAAATGTTAGCAAGAACAAATAAAGCTGGAGGTAGTTAGTTATGTTGTCTTCAACATATTGGCTTCGAAGCGAATGTTAGCATTAGCAACCGTTCTAACAAGCCAAGAATGATGATAGCACTAGTTGAGAATCAAGTGAACGGCCCAGGAGAAGTAGGAAAAATGTTTTATGTTTCACTTTCATATTGATTACAGCACATAGTAACACCATATTTCAAATTACATCATGCACTTTTCATTTGTGTGTGTGTGTGTGTGTGTGTGTGTGTGTGGGGGGGGGGATCAAATGAAGCAAAACATCACAGGCATCCGACAAAACATGCATAGTAAACAGGAAGTTACACATCACTTCCTGTTTGCTATGCATTTTTTCAAAATTCAATTGGATGTGAGTGTCATATTACATATTGATGCCATCAGTAGGATGTCACAAAGGGACAACACACTTCAAATTTAATCAAGATCAAACAAGCTGTTGAGTTCTTATTTTTAGTTTTGTGAGAACTGCCCCACCACAAAGCACACATCACTTCCTGTTTGCCATGTTTTTCCTAAATTCAATTTGATCTGGCAGCCATATGGTTTTGCCTATCAACTATCTAAATAATACATTTAATGTTTGTCCCTAGCTGCAGAGTGAAAGGAGGTGAAATGCACACACCTGCGTTAACGAGGTGCCGGCTGACGAATCTGGATAAAGAATATAAGAGTAGCCGCACACTCCGATGCAGTAATTTATTAAGCCATTACAAAACCCAACATTTCAACAGCTGTTCTCCCTTCTTCAGGGTTTATCCCTAAGTTTCATGAGAATCAGGTGAACAGCTGAAGAGGAGTAGAAATAAAAAAATGTCAATATGGCAGGAAATCCAATGTGGCTTACTTCATAGGTTCTTATGGTAAGTGTGTTGTCCATGAGGAGCAGCATCTCTGGGTATAATTTTTGTGATTGTACGATTAATGGTTCAAGAGATACGCTCATTTGAAAAGTGAAAGTTTGGCCCAATGGTGCCGCCAAAGGAGAGGCCATGGGGTCACTACAATCAATAGGTTTCTTCCTCTAGGTGTCATGAATGTTCACAACAATTGTTATGGCAATCCGGCAATAATGATTCATCTTGACCTGATGGTAGTGCTAGAGGAAAAGGCCATGGGGTCACCTAAAGAAATAGGTTTTTCCTCTATGGGTCACGAATGTTCACAGCAAATTTCTTGGCAATTCTGCCATTATTATTCAAGATATCATGTTCACAAACAGACAAATGGGGGTGAAAACATAACCTCCCTGGTAGAGGTAATAAGAGACTTGGAAGTATGGACTGGCAAGCAAACATCTTAAACCAAAGCCAAGAAACTTTCATTCATCATGTACAAATTTTATGGCTAGCTGTTACATCATGCAGGCAGGGTAACAAAAACAATCTGTTGTCTTTTCGACTAAATGTCAAATGCCCACTCTCACCTCCTCCAGGCTTTTGTTTGCAATAAATTATGAGGTCTTACACAGAAATCTGCCTTTGCTGAAGGCCTTGTAAACAAAGCCATTTGCACGTTCGCTGATGTGAACACATGTACAGTAAGCCCCTATTACCCTCAAGGTAAACACTGGGTGGTCTAGGGGCGAGCTCGTGGTTCAGTGCGCTAAGGCACACACCACACAGACTACTTGCAACGTTGTGAGTTAAAAACCCTACCACCCCCCTGCAACTTTCCTGTCTTTTATTCTGTACTTTCAAATAAAGCAGAAATTACATTAATATTCTTACATTAATATAAAAACATTAGATTGGATGGTCCTGTTATATAAAACATTCATAATGCTCTAAACTAATGGTGTAACATGTTATCATATAGCTATAATTTGGTATAAATATTATAATATATAGAGCGATATAATATAATATATATAGCTTGCTATATAGTAACCAATTATACTGTGAATTTCTCCTGACAGAGCCTGAGGAGTGGCCAACAATAGCAACCCCCATTATCCCCACTCAACTCCAACCCACACATCAGACCAAAAGAAAAGATTTAACACCATGGAACACCAAGTGGGGCTCTTTTTCCTAGAGGTTGCTGTTTGACGGCATTACAGATACTATTTTAAGTAATGCTAAGTATTATAGTTTTAGTTTAAGAATTAAAGCCTATAGTTCTACTATGCCTATTTAGTGACGAGAGGAAGAGAGAAATGCCCATCACACGCTGCCCACACATATAAGGAACTGTGTGTGTGTGTGTGTGTGTGTGTGTGTGTGTGTGTGTGTGTGTGTGTGTTGTGCTGGCAAAGCAGCGTTGTGTTTATAGATTAAGTACTTAATCTATAAATACAATGCACACATTTTCAGATTCGATATGAATTTCGATTTTGAGGTCTCAATTTGATTACATTTTCTATTCTTTATGTGTGAAAATGTATTCATACTACAGAGCTCTAATTTTATATATATATATATATATATACACACACACACACACACGCACACATTTCACAGCTTGGTTTGGCTCAGTAAAATAAAAATAAAAATTTCAAAGTCGTAAACAATGAAAATGAGCCTTAAACATTATGTTAATAGCAGTAGTCATACCATACCACCAACTGAGAAAAAATGAGAGACCTAGGGAACAAGAGACGGAAAATTGTCTACACAGTTTTAGATTTTGATAGACTGTATTGAACATAATTCCAATAGTTTTTTCAATAATTATTTGTAATTTTCAATTCTGCTAATACCATTCTTTACATATACGGCATATTAACTCCACACCCTATGGGCAGAACAACACAAACTGCAACTTCCCCTTGAAGCCTGCACTGCTTCCCATCTATGACACTATGTGTCCCTGTTGCATTATACAGTGGCTTCCCTCCCCTCCTTGTATTGTTCTCAGTTTCAGAAAATGTACCTTTGTAATCAGAACATTCCCCTGGGTGCTCTCTGTGTCATCTCTACCATATTTCCCAATTCACGGTCTATGGAGCAGCTCCAGACTGTATACCTGGTGACATGACAAACTTGAGTTTTAGCACTACAGTTTTTGGATTTGGGAGAGAGTAGTTCATGTTCACGAATATTATTTAAACTTAGACCATAGGACCTGAAATTAGGCGTAGTTCCCCTTTAATGGGAGTAGACTGCAGAGCTGC
>OMKL01000107.1:0-17832 GCA_900302295.1 Parasudis fraserbrunneri
CCTTATTTTTTTATATATATATATATATATATATATATATACACATTTGTTTTTATTTTCCTTCAAATTGATACTGTGACTCTTTTTGACAGTTGGAGAACAGTGGGCTTAGGGAGTTATTGGGAATCAGTCGAGAGGCTTTCCTGGTGCTCAAGAGAGAAGATGCTTCGGACAGCACGTCGCTGTCGGCACTTTTAACAAGTGCGGACATCAGCTTACGAAAGAGTTAAGGCCTGTAAAGCCTGAAGAGACTGCATCGTCGACCCCTGTGTGGTACTGTCCATGCGAGATACCACTTGCCTCTTGCCCCATAGACTCTTAAGACACTATCTTTATGGCACATTCACAGCATGAATGCAATGCAACAGTGTCCTGTCTCCTTACTATGACATGAGTGACTGAAGCCCCCAACGACTATCTCTTTTTGTTGTTGTTGATGTTGCTATTTTTGTTGTTCACCAGGTTGTGTTTATTACCCAGCATGCATTGTGCTGCCTGAGGAGCCTGTGGTGCCTATGAGGTTTTGAAAGTATGAATGCGTGAAAGAAGCTTGAATTATAATAAAACTAAGACGGATGGGTTCTCTAAAGATTTTATGCTGGTTTACTATGTACAGAACTAAGGGTCTCAGATCTACATGTATATTTGGAGAGAAAAAAATGCAATAAAAAAAATATATTAAACTGCAAAGAAATTACACTGCACTGATGACATTTGTTGGTAAGTTTCAAAATGATAATGGGTTTTCAGCATCTTTCACCATTGTTAATTTCAAGCAATATTGATAAATGATGCACAGCCATCGTGCAACATCGGGTTATGCAATGTTTTTTCCTCTCTCTTTCCAACTTCTGGGAATCATATACAATGTTTAAAGTAGAGGAGTGAAATTCTCAAGTAATCACGAGCACCAAATATATAGGTCAGTGACTAGCACAAGTGTTTAACTTGTTTGCTTCCACTTTGGCTACCCTCATGTGATAAAAAAAAAATCGAGGTCTGACATAATTGAATACGTTTTGATTTAGTTGAATGATTATATCTGCAGTAGGTATATTTATACAGAAAAGCATTTAATCAGTCTGGCTATGTGGTACCGTATTTCCAGTTTATTATCCAACTACATTTCTGTAAATGTTATGAACTGACTTGAGTAATTGAGCTGATACATTTCAAGTCTATCTTTGGTTCAGACTTTCCTCCCTTGGCATACTGCTCGTTCACAGATAAATACCATGCACGTTCATGTCACGTGAATTACTCTGACGTCCAAGTCAAAGGGTTGTGGGAGGATACATCGGCTGCGTTTGCGCAGCAACCCTGCTTGACTGGGAGCTGCAGGGAATAGCAGCAGCACTGCGGAAGCATCATTTAGACCGCGGAGCAGAAATAAACTAGGTACACAGTGACAAAGATCGACATTGCCTCTTCTTTACAATCAAACTATGTCACGTATGCATTTGGCGGGACTTTTACTTTGGAAACGCTGGCTGCGGTGTTACGAATTATTTTATTGACCGACAAATATAGAGGGTTTTACCATTATGGACTCGAGGAAAATGTCTCCTTGGTTTTGGTGCCTGCTAATATTTTCCTTCACGCGTGAAGTCCAAGCTCAAGAGGAAAGTAAGTTATTACAAGGATTTCATACATCTTCCAGATTTTTCATAATAGCATGATATTGTTATAGCTAATACTGTAGGAAAATTGGCGCATTGGGATTCTTGCACCGAGGTACTTTCAAATAAGCAGTTTTGTCTTGCATCAATTGCAATTGCCAATTGCTACTGGAGTTGTTTCAAAGACAGCCACAAAATGCTTATTTTTGTGGGAATGGGAAAGGGTCGACATTTTTCAAAAGGACCTTGTAGCTAATGGCACTCGTGGTTTCTTCCAATCTACTATAGCCATTTCATGTTCTGAATACCTTTCTCACATCAAAATATATAAAAAGCCTTACTCTTCCTGTGGCATCAATAAATTCAAAGTATTCTAACAACTGTGTGCAATGCATTGAAAACCAAGCAAGACCTAGACAATATATCTTGTCAAGACACATTGGAAATAATTCTGGGGTTTTCTCTTTGATATGATAGATAATACAGTACACACATACATGAAAATAAAGGTCACTGAACGGGGTCTGTCCTGGCTGGCATGTATAAACCTGCAGCTAGGTAGGTAACATTAGAGACACCTAGACATCACACAAACATGTAAAAGCTGATTCTTCTGCCATCTTGTTTCAGCACTTGATGTGGAAGAGATTATAAAAAAAAATGTTTGACCTCAAGTCTCCTTGATAGCTGTTGAGTGAATTTTTGTCATCCATCATGAATTAATGAATTTATTTATTTCATGCATCACAAAGTGGTAGGCTATACCAGGTGTTCTCAAAGTGGTAGAACTAGAACTACTGGGCTATACAGGCATGAGCTCCAAGGGAGACAATATACAAAGCATACACATCAATAAGAATGAAACAGAAAGCCCAAGTCTTATTTCCATGGTTGTCCTCTTGTGTTTAAAAGATAATGAAAAAGAGAGAGGCAATAATCCGTCATCACAACAGTACCCAGTATCAGTGATCATGTTAGCTCCACTCTGATTAGGCTAACTGTAAAACAATTAAAGCTGTACTTTGTCAAACAAACATGGACTTGTTGAACCTCCTCATCATTCAAGATACGCTCTGTAAAAGAGAGAACTTCAGTAAAGGTTAAGCAAATCAATTGGGTAAAGATAATTTCACAGGTTTTCACTGTGGGGTATGATAAGACTCCTCCATGGCTAGCTTCTTAGGCTGAGTACAGTTCAAGTTGACATGCGAAAGAGCCTAAGCTGGCTAGAAATGAGCTTTTCCCTCACATTTTTTCATCACGTGTGGAAAAACAAACAACCATGGCAGTCAAGCTTGGAGTCTGACCTAAAAAGGGTCAATAATATGGATATGGCTCCACATGCAGGGGAGTACACATGCCCTATTGGACAAGTTTCCTCTTGTGTGTGAACTGCACGTAAACGGAGTTATTCAATGACCGTGACTGGGATGGATGGGTGTAGTAGTTGAGACTTTAAACAGAGTGATAGGCAATGGGCAAAGGGTGGAGAAGTTGTAGTTACAGATATAAGTCGTGGTAGTATGCAGATGGAGTGAAATGACTAGCTGCTGCCAGAGACTGCAGGTTTTGTCACACACGCACACACATAATTGCAGGCACAGTTTCTGTGTTGCCTAGCCTTTTTCAAACTTGAGGGGTCTTTCTCAACCAGAGGGGGACTTTCCCATTCAGAGAAAAGGATAGTAGGTTATCTCAGGGAAATAGACTCAGGCTCAGTGACTTAGAAGCCAACTCATCATCTCATTAGATGGTATGGTCTTTTGTTATTATTGTTTGTTATCAGTTATTCATGTATTAATTAAAAACGAAAAAGTAAAGCAAAAATAAATTGACTGTATTGATACAAGGTAACTAATGGACCGTAATCATTTAAAGGCCCAATCCGTGATCCAAACGACAAATGAGTGGCCCCACCACCAAAAATACAGAATGCAGAGTAGACATATTTTTATTCTTTAGTTGATTGACTGAGCTCTTGATACAAGGACTAACACTAGACACCAGATAAAAATTAGTTTTAAATGGAGGCTATTTACTGTTTTTGGTTTGTTTGTAATAGGTTTGTTTTCATTTGTTTTCATTGATAATGTTTGTCAACTTTGGAGTTAAACAGACCTATACTTTGATTTATGATAGGTTAAGAAAGTTCCAAAAGGTTTTTCCATCTACAAAATAAATTATTTGAGAAAGTATGTGAATATACCCCATGCTTTTGTGGTCATGGCTTTAATTCATTGGCTTGTGAAATAGCCAATGGATGGAAAAGGTCAGGACTGACCAGCTAAGGCAGGCCAGACTTTAAGCTATTCCAAAGGTCTTTGAGATAAGAGTTTTGATAGAGCTGTCCTCCATTAAGAGCTTCCCAGTTGACTCATCAAATACCAGCAGTTGATTTAGTTGACAAATGGTATTATTTTTCTTACATTATTGTCCTTCTGCATATGAATGTAGTCAGAATGCAGACACACAGAAGAGTCTCTTCTAGTGCTTGCTTAGCCTACCTATTGCAAAAACATCATCGTAAAAAACAACAACTAATTGACTAAAAAGTTTTTGCGATTAAGACCCAATTAGTTGAGAGGAGGGAGCAGCCCTACTATCATAGTGAGCCTCAGTGGCTAATTCAAAGCTCTAACGTGGTTACCCGCAGAAAGGGGCCGGTTTTGCTTCAAGCCTTATGTAAGACTCCCGTGGACCAGCATTTGGGTCACCTAGTTGGCTCGGGACCAACATTGGGCTCTTATGTATTAAAGCCTCTATCCATGCTATAAGGGATCCCCCACTACCCTAATTAACGTTCCCTGCAATTTAATGTGTATGATCAGTCAAAAATCAAAATTGGCCGACATTGGTTTGTCTGATTGCTGGCCCCATAGTGTGTGATAAAGGTATTACTTGGAAGAGTTGGGACAGGAGCTCAGGCTCATCAGAGCTTAATTGGATATTTTCTTCTTTCTTAGACCGAGTGGTGTTTCTGCTGGGAACGTTCCAGAATGTGAGCTTCGCCAATAACGAGACAGTGCAGGCAGTGGTCTCCAGGATTCCAGTGGAGGTGACCTACATCACCCTGCAGTTCCACACACAGCACCGCAATGCCACGCTCTCATACACCCGGGTAAGTCGTCCTTCATCAATGACATGGTCTCGCCTCTCGCGCGCATCAGGTGAGGGCGTCACACCATGCCAGCATGCTCTAGGATGGTGGTTCTCAAAGTGGGGTCCATGGACACCCAGGGGCCTTCAGGGAGTTCCAGGGGGTCGCTACTCACCAGCAAATGGGGAATTGTTATCACTAATATTTTATTCACTAAAAGTTAGCATAATGAGAGAATGTACAAGAATGACTAATATCATGATGTTTCACTCACTCCTCTGTCACCTGCCCACCTTCAGTACAGACAGAATTTTGGCCTAAATGCCATTGAACAACAAAATAATCTTCTCAGATAGGGGTCCCTGGGACAAAATCGTATCAAATGGGGGTCCGTGGCCTATTACGTCCTGTACGTGAAGTCTGTCCTGCCAGCTCAATCCATGCACTTCACATCTACAACACTGTGTTGAAAAAATCTGGTGCACAAAAAAAAAGTGTTAGACAGACCTTTTTGCTTAGACTACGAGTCGTGACTCGTGACACCAAGAGCTTGGTGTAGAGCAGGGGGAATCCTAATTCCCAAGGAGAAAGAGACTATATCCCTCCTGAATGTGGAAGGTAAGATTTTCTTTAGCATAGTGGCACAGAAGCTAGCAAAATATTTGGAAAAAGAATAGTTTAATAGATACCACATTGCAGAAAGCAGGAATCACAGATTTTGCCAGGTGCAAAGAACACACTAACATTATATGGCACCAGATTCAGGCAGCCAAGATAGAGGAAAGAGATTTGCATGTGGTATTTCTAGACCTGGCAAATGCATTTGGTTCAGTACCACATAGTCTTATTTGTACCGCCAGGGGTGATTGTAAACTTGGTGAAAGCATACTTCCAAGATATTAGAATGTGTTTTAGTACTATGGATTTTACAACAGCATGGCAGAGACTAGAGATAGGCATTATGGCAAGGTGTACTATTTCCCCATTAGCATTCACAATGACAATGGAAGTAATTATTAGAGCATCAAGATGGGTGGTAGGTGGGGAGAGACGGCAGGGCGGGCTGCGCCTCCTACCAATAGGGGTTTACATGGATGACATGACACTGGTGACCATGACAGTGCCTTGTACAAAAAGG
This sequence comes from Parasudis fraserbrunneri, assembly GCA_900302295.1. NCBI lineage: Eukaryota > Metazoa > Chordata > Actinopteri > Aulopiformes > Chlorophthalmidae > Parasudis > Parasudis fraserbrunneri. The sequence continues at coordinate 5,855 of OMKL01000107.1, forward strand.
TTACTGGAGAAGTTAAATGAGAATCTCAAGTGGGCTGGGATGAAGATTAAGACGAGTAAGTCGAGAAGCATTTCACTGACCAGAGAGAAGGTAATGGAGAGTAAGTTTTACGTAGATGAGGAAGAAATTCCATCTATAATGGACAAGCCAGGGAAAAGTTTGGGTAGGTGGTATAATAGGGAGTTGAATGACAATGAACAGCTTGAACAACTTATGCTGTGTTCACATGGATTCAAGCAGATGGTAGACAGCAAACCAGATATAATTTTAGTGGACAAGAGCAGGACAGTAAAATTAGGTGAGGCCAGCAGAGAATACTAGCAACGGTAAACAGCCAAAATGTGTGTGTGGCATGTGTGCAAAAGTGAGGACAGAGTTGTTGCTGTCAGGGAGCAAAGATATACTAGTTAGTAACTTGGTCCCAAATTCAAACTAGTGGGAGGAAATGGAACGCAAGACAGGCAGTACAGGAAGCAAAGGCAGCTCTTAGGCATACAGACATTGTAGGTAAGGTGCAACAAGGCCAGGGGGCTTAGGGCTCAGCTCAGGGAAACAAGCATGGAGCAAAGCAGGTCCCACAGAAAGGAGGAAGCGGATAGTGGAACAGGTATGTTAACAAGAGGAAGTAGTGAGGTGTCCAAAGGCTGTGGCTCAGGCTAAGCAGGGACAGTGGATGAACTGGGAAAGTGTAGAGAGGAGGAAGCTTAGCTGGAGGGACCTGTGGACTGTGGAGGAAAATCGTATAAGATTCCTGATAGCAGCGACTTATGATTTGCTACCATCGGCACAGAATCTAAAACAATGGGTGGATGGGGACCCGTCGTGTCCACTGTGGCATATTATTATGTCAGGCTGTAAGACTAGTTTTTCTCAAGGTCGGTATACATGGCGACATAACCAGGTTTTGAAAAGCTTAGCTGCAGGAGCTGAAAGCAGAAGAGTTCAGGTGAATTAGGGATGCAAGAGGATGGAGGATGCAGCCATTCAATTTGTGTGTGAAGGAGAGAAATGTGGAGGAGGTAGGTTTTTAGGCAGGCGTGAGTTAGGCCAGCTAAAGGGAGCTAATGATTGGGAGATGCAGGTAGATTTAGGAGGAAAACTCGTTGTTCCACGAGAAATACTTATCACTAATTTGAGGCCAGACCTATTGTTATGGTCTGCAAGTCAGCGGATAGTTTATAGAATTAACGGTGCCCTGGGAGGATTCATTGGAAGAGGCTTATGAAAGTAAAAAGCTTAGATATGCAGATTTGGCAGCAGAAACTAAAGAGCGAGAATGGAAACCAAGGGTATGTCCGGTAGAAGTGGGATACTGAGGGTTCATAACACGATCGACTGTTTCATGTGTGATGTTGTTATCAGGAATAGTTCTGTTATTGACACAAGGATAGGATAACACAAGGAAGTTCTGCATATGGGTATCTTGGGCGGTGAGCGGTAGTACAGAGGGGAGTGGTTCTGGAGCTAAGTGTTGAGCCCTCCCGAGGTGTCGTGGGCCTAACTTAACTAAACAAACCAGTGAAGGGAGGTGCCCACTTGATAACCCTGGCAATATGCTGGCTCTCACTGACTATCTATCTACATGTTTGGTTTGTGGTGGCCAAAAGGGGCCATGTGGTAGGGTATGTAGCATCGGCATTGTCAATACCTGGAGCATGGGTCTGTTGAAGTTGGCAATGCTGTTTGGGGGCCGTTATGGGCATGCTTTCTTTTGAAAATGGGATTGGGTTTCTGCATTGAGCGCTTATCCTTATCATTAGGGCACATGCATCTTGTGTTTTATTATAAATAAAAATATCTCCAGGAGTATATGGGCAGACTCTGGCCTGCCTTGTACCACAGGAAAGTCTGGAGTGGACAGAGAAAGTTTCCACCCCCCATAAACAGCTATCCTATATGTTTTCATAAAAATCAGCAAGAATTTACAAGCTTGTCTCTCTGTTACGCGGATCTCTGGCTACCTCTTGCGCCTACATTTAAACACCAGACAAGCTCGAAAAATAACAGACAAGCAGATTTTTATGAGAACACATAGGATTCCTTTTACATGGAAAAACACACTTTTAAAAATTCTCGACCAAGTGATTGTTTGAGAAAACAGATTACTTTTGGCTGCCCTGGTCAGTAGATTGCGTGTCACCAGCAGTATCACCCTCAATCTGCAAAACCTCTATTTCCTAATGCATATTCTGCTTACCAGACTATGTGGACACAGCCTTTACCGTAACCCACTACTAGAAGGCCAGGGCCATTTGTCAATGAGACCTTGAGATGAGGAAACACTTTTAAGGGTTGTTTCTCAATTGCTTGTGTATTTTTTCTTCTTCTGACGGATGACATAGATTAGGGGCGGCGCCTATGCTGGGGCAGCTCGCTCAGTTTTTATTTTGTTTAAGTTTTATTTTGTTTATAAAACACATACAACCTGCACATTTTCTCAAGTATTTTACAAATTCAATCGCTGATTTGGTTCTGATTTGGTACATCTGGTTGGCGGGACACTTTCCACAGCTTGTTCATGTGCGAAATATTGTTGTGAAGTTGAAGGTATTGAAAACATAGTGTATGTAATAAATAAGTTGTATTGATGATGATGAAATGAGGCTTTGTGTGTGGTCCTCTGACTCTTGGAAGGGGAGGTCAGCTGATGTATAGTCAGTCCCTGCAGGGGTGGGAGGCAGCAGACAAGGCAGGGGTAAGTCCGGGGGAAAGCCAATTCTGGCCTTGGTCCCAGACGTCTCAAGGGATGGCTGGTTTGGGCCAAAAAGAAACTCCCCACTTTTTGCCTTTTTTCTCTCATTCACATTTTCTACCTGGCTCACTCTTTCTATTTCTCAGACTTTCTTTCTCTCACTCTTGTCCTCCTTGTGCTCATTTTCACAGCTACGCAAGCACACCCACAGTTGTGGTTTGTGGTCGACTGGTATAACTGACAAGAGTAAATCAACGTTAATGAGGAGTAGCAGTTGTCTGTTGATGAATCACAGATTTCTTTTGTACGGTTTGTGAACTCTCTCCACCCGTTACACTTAGGCCTACCTCTATCCCAGTTTTGAATTATAATGGAAAATATTGAACCCAAGCACCATGTGACCATGTGGCTAGATTTACACAATGAGACTATTATTCAGCTGTAATTAAACCAATCGCCTTGTCTGCAACATGCTTTGATGGTGCCCAAAGGCCTATCACATGCTGATGACTGTACACTACACTACACCTAAGTGTAATGCGTAATTCGCTCTTAGGAAATACCAGCACATTCACTCTTATTCTTCCTCTTACTGCGTGATTTAGGCTTATTTAAAGGGGAACACCGTCTGAATGAAGAAGTCAGATATGTTATTTCCATTGGCTCAGGAAAGTTCAAGCGATATTTGTGAACATGAGCTACTCTCTCCCAAAGCCAGAAACCAGAGAAGTAAGACTCAAACTTGTGATAGACAATGAATGGGAGACTGATTTTGTGGACCCACAGAATGTTTGTTTGAGTTTCGTTTAGAGTTTATCCTATATTGTGGTGTTCTCAGTTCTGAAACAGAAAATGTATCTGTACACACAGAGCATTCCCCTGGGTGTATCACCTATAAAATCTTTACCAATTCATTGTCTATGTTCACGAACAAACACGCAAATTAGCCATGTGCTTTATTTTGCGAGAGAAAGTGGCATGCTGCCAACGTTGGTTGGTGAAACACTTTGTGATGATGTCAAACTAAATAAATACTGCCTCTTCAAACAAAGATATTTATCAAACAGAATAGTTTCACATTCATAAATCAAGTCACAGTGCGTCACATGATCAGTTGAAAGTGCATCACATGATCAGCTGCCTGCTAATGTGGTGGATACTGTACATTGCAGTACATTCTAGCTAATGTTGTGACAGTGTGTCATAGGAATGATTTCAGTAATCTTTTATTACTAACATTCGGTACAAATGTACTGAGGCTGCTCCAGAGGAAAATTCTGACTATATGGGTACGTTTTCTGTTTCAGAACTGAGAACACTGTAGAATAAAGCTCATTTTGATATAAAAACTCAAACATTCTGCAGGTCCGCAAAATCAGTCTCTTAATTCATTGTCTGTGTAGCAGCCCCACTTTACCTGATGGCATCACTGGTTTGATTCTTAATTCTGTTTTTTAAAAACAGGATTTTATGCTGGGTCGAGCTGTACTTGGCAAGCCTAGCCTTGTTTATATTTATTTATTATTAGAATTTTTGCCACACAGACTTGAGGATTTTCCACAGGAAATATTCAAGTCAAGGTGTCATTGGTGTCATCCAGTTCATGCTCCAGCTCCCAGAGGCAGTTGAATTTCCAGCTGCAATTCAATTTACGATAACAATTCACCAATTTACATTGTTCACATACTTGTTTGCAGTTTTCTTTTTATTTAGCATAAACTAACACTAGCCACAATAAAATTTTGTAAAAGTGAAATATGTGTTTGAATATAAATTTTTTGAAATTATAAATAACAAATAATAATCATTTGGAAAACGAATGTTCTCTAATATTGGGGGGTTTCTTACTCGAGGTTCTTAGGTTCTTTTGTCAAGGTGCAGTGCCTTGACAACAGGGCTTGGGAAGCTGATTTAATCAGATTTCTGGGGCAAGCCGCCATACGTCCATTGTCAATCCCATTGACTGTGTGTTGACAGGCAGATTTTTCGTTTAAAAGATGGTTTGGAAGTCTTGTGTGAAAATCTGCCACAGAAAATCTCACGACCACCATGGGAGAAAACTCAACCCTTCTTTTTCTCCCTCCCTTCCTCTGTTTTTTTTGTTACATTTTACAGTTTTAGCTTTTTTCTCAATGCAAATTGATGTCAGACCCCTGTCAAGATGCTGACCACCATCCATAGCAATGCATAGCAACCGCCTAGCAACCACCTAACTTCCCACTCACTTCCTGAGCCCTGTAAACCTCTGCAGGACATTTTTTACTGTTCAATAAAGTAAAGGAATGAAGTAATATGTAAAGAAATCGGATCAATACTCAGTATCTGCCAATACTTAAAGGTATTGGAATCGGCAGTGAAAAGGTGTTATTCGGTGTGTCACCCTATTTTCCCCTCATAGGAGATATCAGGTATTTCATTATTTTGCTCAAAAGGGATCATGATTTCTCGGTCTGTCCGTACCTGCAATTCAAAATATGATCTTTATATTGTAGCAGTTGGTGAGATTGGGGATCGAACCCAGGCCCTCTCAGGTTCCCTGAGTAGCAACACCACCACTGCATAAGAATATATCATTCTTGACAGGGCAGGTAGCACTTAAAGTGACAGGAGGGTGATGATTTATATTTTCTTTGAACCCTATATATTGACCCACTGGCATTTGAGTCTTGTGAGCCTTTGTACATTCTTGGGCATATCACAAGATTAACCAATGAAAGATTCAGTGCCAGAGTGCAGACTGGTACAGCATAATCTTAAGCAAGCTATGTGCAGGTTATTGGCACAGCAAGCTCAGCAACAAAGAACCTATTGTGTCATGCATATCTTGAGAAGCTGATGATTTTAATGAGATTTTTTTTTCTTCTAATCTAAACTGTTAACAATATTTGATTGTGACATTTCTTCGAAATGGTTGACAATAATTTATTGTGATATTTCCTCATCTGATGTGGTGGCTGATGCCACGTCCTTTGCATCCTGAAGGCCCCTCAAGCGGTTGAAACCCTGTCTAGAGATTAATTTTTGGTAAACTTTTATTCAGAGTCCAACCCGGGGTCTGTCGCTGACAGCGGTGGACTCTGGCCTCTTGTCGCCCCTGACGCCCGGCCAAAGCTCCCTCTCCTGGTTCCTGTTGTCACCTGATGGAGGAGCCGTGTCGGGCACTGGGGTTATCCTCCCCTACACCAGCAATGGTAAGACATCTGTGAGACACCAAATATCACACAGACACACACACTCTGATTAATTTGGTCTTTCATTCATTCTAGGGCTGCCCCATCTTAGTCTATTAATCAGTCACTTTGGTTTTAGTCGACTAAGGCTTTATTAGTTGATGAGTCGATTTTTATGCTTTTTTCCATGCTGAATGAGATATTTGCTGAAAAACTATAAGAGCATCGCTGGTGAGCATGAGATTTAAAGAGGTCCCTCTGCATGACTCCATGTGGGAAACACAATTTGACAGATTTGTCGATGAAATCAACTGATCGATTAGACAACAGAAATCTATGACTTTTAGTCGACTTTCTTTAGGCGAGGACAGCACGGATTAATTCACAGCTCAGTCATTTAAGCTCTCCCTAAAGCCTTGTACATTCAGTACATATCGGCAGTGAAAATTCGGTATCTGTGCACGTCCACAGCACACCACTTTGTGTACCTTTTGAAGTATTTTGCTGGTCCCCGATATTTGGTGCCATGTTAATATATTTATTTTTTCTCTCAGATCCAGTGCCTGGAGCTTGTAACTTGGAGTTTAATCTAGACATCGATCCTAATGTCTACATCTTCTATAACCTCTATGAGACTACCATCCGTTTTGCACCAGCAAACTTGGGATATTTAAGGTAAAAGAGCACTGTGTGCTTTTTGTGCAAGCTATTTGTCGGATAGTAGCTATTCTGTGCACAAAAGCAACATATTATTGCATCTCTGCCTCCCTTATTTTTTCTCTCTATCTATCTTGCTCTCTCTGTCTCTCATGCTCTCTCTCTCTCTCTCTCTCTCTCTCGCGTGCACACGCTATGTCTTCTCTATCTGTCTTTTTCTCTATCTTTCTCTTTCTTTATCTCTGTATCTTGCTTTCTCACTCATGCTTGCCCTGGGGACTACACACACAAACACACACTCTCTCTCTCTCTCTCTCTCTCTCCTTCTCGTGCTCTTCTGCTCTGCCAGGGCGGACAGTGGTACTGTAGTTCAATTTTCTCAAGAATGCTTGTAATGTGAAGGAGAGCTTCACTTCACAAAGACGGCTTGTAGCTGAAAGACAATGGAATAGTTCAGTAGTTAAATTACATAATGGTGGCCTATTACCTGCCACCCTTGCGGTTGTACAACCTCCATCGTTTCAAATGTAGCTCAACTAGCTTCCTTGCAAAGGTTCTACTGCTAATGTGAACATATTACTCATTAGAAGAGGAAATGGCTAAGTTCACCATGATGACCATGATGACCATGTTGGGGAACCGAGTGTGATCAATTATGCAACGTGAGCAGATCTCCATGGTTAATACAAATTTATTGACAAACAGTAAGGATCAAATCACATAATGGAGATCATGTAGAGGTAAGCTGAAGTGTCCTAGTCAGGCTGCGACCCTGGCAAAAGACCCAGAAAACCCCCAAATCGGGGGCTTTTAGGACACAGGAAATGGGGGGGGAAAAGGGGGAGGGCCTAACCAGCCCCAGTTAACGACAACAAAAAGAATAATGAGAGACAAAGTATAAAGTATTAGCATTCCTTCTTAAATGTTGATGCTAGGGCTGGGCGATAGACCAACAAGGACACACATGCCGTGTCTGAAAACTGCCGCAGTACGGCCTTTTCGGGGCGGAGGTTCAGTATTCTTAACTTTTTGATGGTTGAGTAGGCATTTTTTGGGTACCCCTTCAGTAATCTTAAAATTACCAGATGTCTACTGTCTTCCAGGTTTTATTGAGTATGCTTAACTAGTGTGGTTACTTTCAGGAAGTGGATTTATACTTTACTCCCAAAAGTTACAATAAAAGGCATGACCTCACTGATCATCTAATAATGGAAGCAGCTAATTTTAACCCCCATGCAGACAATGCACCTTTCAAGTGTAAGTAGATTAACTGTTTACTTTTGACTGTTCATCAAAAATGATGTAACACCCAACCAAGTTAGATGCTGCATACTGCTACTGTTGACACTGATAACATGTAATTTGATCTTTATTTCCATGACAAGGGGCGGGACAAAAACATAACTTCCCTACTGCACAGTAGGAACTGATTTTTGCCCTACTGGGTAAACCTGGGTAAAAAAAAAGCATAGAGTGTGGGTAGTTGGGTTAAGACACGGCAGCCGTGTCATAAATTCAAAGCGCATTTCCTGTCTCCCACCACTAGGGGCAGAGCAGCTAACCGTGAGTGAGTAAGTGAGTTACTGAATGAGTGAGTTAGTGACGTTGCCGATCATAGAGATGGTGCTTCGCATCTAAAAATGTACAGATACCGACATTATGCATCTCTTAACGATCTAATTTTGCCTGTATCGATATGTTGAGTCTTGTGCAGCTTTGTACATTGTTGGGTTTATCATAAGCTCAACCACTGAAACATTCAGTGCCAGAGTGCAGACCATTAGTACAGCATAATCTTATGTGCAGATTATTGGTACAGTAAGCTTTGCAACAAAGAACCTATTGTGTGTCATGGATATCTTGAGAAGCTGGTGATTTTAATAAGAAGAAGATTTTAATATTTCCTGTTACTTGTGACATTTTTTCCCCTTCTAATCTAAACTGTTAACAGTTATTGATAATGTTGAGCATTGGTTTAAAGGAAAATACCAGTGTTTTTGACATGTGGTTGCCAAGTCATTCTTGCCTTATACAAAATGTATGTCACAAATTATTTGTCATAATCTTTTACCATTACTGAAATATTTGATACCTATTTTTTGCTGATTCACCACTGCCGTAAGCTTCCAGTGTATCTGGAAACATATGTGTAAAAATGCATAAAACTGAAATGGCACCAGCAACATTAATAGACTTATTGGTTTGGTTTAGACTGATGCCACCTTCCTCCCACCTCCTCTCTTCCAGGGGTGCCGTGCCACCCACCTGCGATGCCTCCACGAGGGCCAACACCCGCTGGAGACTGGAGTACGACATCTACCAGTACTTCCTCCCAGAGAATGACTTGACAGAGCAGAGCCTCATCAACAGCATTCAGAATGTGGCCAACGTCCAGAGCATGACAGAGAATGGGAAACTGGTGAGAGGGAGGGAGGGTTTTGGAGGGAGGGTTTTGTAGCCCATAAACATACAACTGCTGTATTCCTCAACAGATGCTGATTTTTTTTCCTGGTAATTTTTTGTTTATAATATATGTGAATTGATCTATCTCAAACTCTGCCCTTTTGAGATAGGTCAAAAGTTTGAGATATGTCAATTGAAAATGTATTGTAATATTAATGAGTCATGGGAATAGTAGTGCTTTGTTCTGCCAACTCTGTATATAGGTTCAATTTAGGTTAACTGGACTACTATTTATATTGTAGACTATTACAAGATCATCGATGTGTGTGTGTGTCAATGAATGGATGAACGTGAGGCATAAGTTGTAAAGCGTTTTGGATAAAAAGTGCTACATAAATCCAGTCCATTTATTACATCACCCAGTAACTAATTGATGATATTTAGTGTAACGATCAGAGATTGATTAAGTACGAGTTCAGCTCTGGTAGACAACACTACTTACTGACAATGCGATATGTCTCCCAGTGGTGAAGGGGAAGACATTTTCAGACGTTTCTATGACGACACGGACTCATCCTCACCTTTTTAACTCAAGATAAAGTACAGGGAATAAATAGAGATATTGTTAGTTCGATGACCAGATTGAAACCTGAAATTCAGTCATATCGCTCACCTCAGCCTCTCTTTCCCCAGGTGATGAGGTTGACCTCAGAAGATAAGACGGTGGCCGTGTTCAGCTCCATCCCGGGCCAGGGTGTCATCTACTCCGTCATTGTCAGAGACCCAGTGAGGAATACCTCCGCCTCCTACATCCCCGTCCACACCTACGCCTGCAGCTTCGCATCCAAGTTGGATGGCTGCCAAACACTTGGTGAGGTTCCGTCTTTGATATTTGAATGAGTAGAGAGGGGCACCGGCACTCCGAGGGTTAAGAGTTTGATTCCCATTGTAACCACCTCTCTGAAGAAAAACGTTACGCACTCATGACTCTGTAAGGTCCTTTGAGTAGATGAGGGCAAATTACTTATGGTTTGTTATGTTATGTTATGCTATGCTATTATAGTATGTTATGTTGTGGTATTGTATGGTATTGTATGGTATGGTATATCATAGCCCAGGCCCATGTCTAAAGCAATACCCTGAACGAAACAGAATGGGTTTGCATCCCATTTGGGTTAGTGAGTTGTTAACCCCCCTTAAGTTATCTGAGGCAATTGGACATATTTTACGTTGGTTAAACCACCAAAAACATTAGATCTGTGTTGCTAAACAAATAAAGATGGTAATGTAATGCAATACAATTCTTTATTGACCATCCAGGTGCTCCCCTCAAATCGGAAGAAATCATGGATTAGATTGATTAGATTAAAATGAGTTTTATTGAATGTAATCTCCAATCATGTTTATTCATGTTTGTCATGCTTGTTTTGTTTTTTTTCAGGGAAGATATCTACAAAAGTCTTTTTCACAATCACTGGCTTGGCAGGGCTCTTTGTTTGCTTCTTCGGGCATCGCTTCTTCAAATGTGGTGAGATAGTCTGGCTCCTATCCAAATGTATTTCCTGTTGATTCAGCAGTGATGGGCTATCACTGCAAGGAATTTGCTGCCACTGCTAAAAGAAATTTGAAAATGAAAGTACTATAACTTCTAGACCAATTTTCCCCCAAATCAAAGAAGAATAGGACCAATGTTTTGAATGAATTCAATTGAATTAACACTTTTATCATATGAAACATTTAAACAGATAAAATGTTTTAAAAATATTTGTGCTACTGCACTGCTTGAACTGCAGTAAAGCTAAAACCGCACTTCCACTCACCTCTTTCAAAAGAAATGTAAGGGAAATAGGGGGAAAAGGTTTAAATTTGTCATGTTTTATCAGCACAAAAGCAACGAAAAAACATACTTTTATTTATCTAGATGTATTCTAGACCAACCTCTCTTAAGGTTAATCTACTTCCACATGGTTGTTTTGGTTTGAGCAGCAGTGGATTGACATGGGGTGAAGGTCTTTTGTGTTAAAGGTTTTACTTTTAATCCCTACTGAAGGCAGCACCAATTTTTTTAGGCTCATACCAATATCTGATTTTTTTCCCTCACCTATACTGTTGCCGACCGTTGTGAGAATTTTAGTATAACTGCAGGTTCAAAACAGGTTAAGCTTTTCAGACATGCCTATCTTCAGATAATCAAATGGTATCATATTGGTGGGTTAAACACTCTCTAACAAACAAAGGACAAAATCATGTAAATTAAAGGATAAATGAACTGAAATGTATTTTCTCTACACAGAAGTCCTTGGTAGTATTGCAGTTCACTTGGAACTTGTATTAAGCAACACACTCCCAGTAAAAAGGTCACTAAAAGGCCAATTTTACAATCGGCTATGAAAATACAATCGGCACAATTTCAGTTGTGCTTTTTAAAGCCAAATATATCTGTGTCTGCCAATATATCGATACATCCACTGACTACCCCTTGACATTACTGCTGAAGGAGATGTTTCTTTAAGCTAAACAGTATCAGATATGCACAGCCGACACTGAATACATTTATCTGTCTACTCTACAAGAAGTCAACAAACATATTTACATCACCATGGCTCTGTTGCTAACGACAGTTGATGCAGGCTCGCTTTAATCATATCTTCAGTTTTACCCTTCTCTTCCTGTGTTGTTATCACTTCAGCTTGTGTGGTTTAATTTCCACACACATCCTTAATCTTCAAGGCTTTCGTAGCTTCAGTAACACTTACATACACTATGACCTTTGGCAGTATCGAAACTCTATTTTCAAACTTCCAACTTCTTTTTCTGTTTGTTTAATAAGTCTCTCAGTCTTGATCCTACTTTGAAGTGCTTTCTTTTCATACCTGTCCCTGACTTTTGTACATAATTTTGTCACAGGATACAATGACAGGTGGGTGTCTGAATCACAGTGGCTAAAGGTGAAAGACATTTTTGTATACTTAAAGCAATAATGTGTAATTGTGGCGCCTGCTGGCCGTAAGCGGTATTGCATCGGTTGCTACAATACATTTCCCATGATAAACCAA
>OMKL01000109.1:0-15202 GCA_900302295.1 Parasudis fraserbrunneri
ATGATTTACACAACAAGTGGATGCACCTCTTGTTTTTCTCTTCATGGCCAAACTGGAATTATCTTTCATTTAAAGGATTTGGTTCTGAAGTAAATTCTGGAAAGTTCACAAATGAACATCATGCAACAAAATGTCTATGTTGGAAACATGTTGAAACAGTGGTCTGTCATGATCTCAATAACGGCTCTCTTTGTTTTTCCTGGAACATTTTTTAGCAATTTTTAAAACGTATATTTAAATTAGACATTTTGGGAGGTGGGGAGTTCATTTTGTATGACCAAATAGTGAGGATAGTTAATTTTCCTTGATAGTAAGATGGAAAACCCAGCCATGCCTCCTGATTGGCAAATGAGTTATATGCAAATTAGCTCAAGTAGTAGATACATTTTGGCTGTGTTGTATTGTATTGTGTTTAATAACTCACAAATGCCATTGGGTTTGATTCTACACAACATGTTATGACAGGTGTATAACCTCATTATGTTTAAGGCAATTTATTGATGCTACCAGTCAAACCATTATGCTGGTTCATGTTGCCAGCATACAGTACCATGGGGAGGTTGTAGCAATAGCAACATTGCACAGTTGATAATGCTCAGTTTTGTGAAGTCTGGGATGTCATATGTGCAGTAGACATCTGGCTCAGTATGTCAGGACAGTGGTGAGTGATCGTGTACATATTTCTGATTGTGATAAATAGTTACATTTATAAGATGTCTGTATATTTTGAATGTATGGGTGGAAGATTTCCTGTCATCAGATGTTGTCATGTTGAATCCACAACATCAAAGGACCATCAAACATACTCAAAAGACGTAAAAAAAATATATAACTTTTCAACCAAATTTCAACCAGGGTTTGTTGGAAATCATCAGTTGCCAGTATATCGCAAAATTACACCATATCGATGTCATATGATCATTTTACAGAATTGAATTAAAATGGGAGATATTTCCAGAAGATGGAACAAACTGTACTGGTGTGATAATGAACATGAAAATGGATGAATGTTGTTGAGTAAATTGATCTGACAGAATTGAACCAAAACTTGGATTTAATCTAAAAGAAACTGACTGGATTTAATAGAAAATAGAAATGTTGTTATCTATTTGGCTACCAAAAAGTGCAATTCCTGGGCTAGCTGCCATTTGAATTTTGAGTTGCAATATGCCTGTTCTGCTGTTCTGAGAATGGACTCCTGCAGTAGATGCATGTTGGAGAATTTCAGTGGCTACCATCATACAGGTATACTGTGTATTGTTTGGAAAGTATCCATCTTACCTCAGACTCTCAATGCAAGTGTACCCATTTGAAATGGACAATACATTATGATCAGGAGGCTTAATGTTAGCTAAGGCTTTGATGGGGAAACGTTCCAATGGAGATTCCTCCCACTGTGCGGAGTCTGTGGGTTATTAAATAGTGTCTCTGAATCCCTTTGGGATTTACACACTGCGTAATGATGCACTCCCTCCTCATTCTCCTTTGAGCTTACCTTTGTCAGCAGTTTCATTACTTTGCACTTTGCTACTAAGCAGGTGGAGCTAATCTATCTAGTTTGCCCTTCAGTTATGGTTTACTGTCCGGGGGACTGGACACAAGTGTCTCCAATAATCCCTTAATTAGGCGATGATGGACTATTCATTTAGTATGCAAAGCTGCAAATCTCCCCCTCCACTGAGTGGAGCCCTCTGCAGTGGTGCACAGGCCAACGCTAATGATCTCAGCAAGTGGCAGCAATCCATTGCAGCGCTGCAGCGAGCGCACATTAATCTTGCAGGTGATCCAGTTGATGAATGACCCTGGCCCAGAAACCCTGGCAGATCCCGCCTTAATTATGCTGAGGGAGCCACACCTGGGAGGCACCGGGGGACGTCTTGCAAACTCAGGAACAGGGACTCAGGAGTGCCGTAAGCCTGCAGTCCACAGGTACTGTAGCTCTCTACATGGCACTAGACTCCACTGCTACCCTGTACACCTAGGGAGAAATGAGTCTTTACCAACACTCTAGGGAGAGCATGATGGGCTAGGACAGGTTTCCCCAGCACTGGCTGTGGCAAGGGCAAATGGAAGTCATCAATTCATGACACCTCCCAATGATAGGTCATTAGAGGTAAGTGATTTTAAAGCTGCCTTTGAATGAAACTCTTCCCAGAGCTTTTCTTTCTCTGTGATTAGGCTTCCAACAGAACTTTTTTTTTTTTTACCAGTGCTCTGTTAGCACTCCATTAATTCACAGTGCTATCACGTGTTTGAAGACAGAGAGCACAGCAGGCCAAGTGTTGCGTCAGCCTCAAATCGACACCCTAAAGATAGCTTACTTGCATACTGTGAGAAAAAGAAAAAAGGAAATGATGAGATCAAAACTGGACTAACTACATTATGGAAAATAAGCTGAATCTTCCTCAAAAGACTCAAAGAAAAGAAGTGGACACCCCCCTGTTCAACCCAAAAAAGTCCTCATCTATTTTAAACCATACCCCATATCTGATTAAAAATATAAATACATGTTAAGGATTTAATATGTCTCTAAAAGGTGTATACAAATCAAATGTATCTCCAACTGGTAAATGTTAACCGGCTGAACCTATGGCAATCTCTCGATTGAATGGGGAGCAGAATGAAAAGTTATACAGCTCTAACGGCCTTCTGGTGGCCCCTCACTGATCCTGTGGGGAATGTCTAATCCATGTGAACTCCATGGTGCTTTGATTCACACCTCCTCTCATCTTTCCTCCAGTAATGGTCTCCTGTTCCTGATGTCCTTTATAGGACGCTATTGAACATATGACCCATTCAGAGAGGTTATTGGATTCTCTCGCACAACAAACCCCACTATGGATAATTTGTCCCTTTTCTTGCAGCACAGCTACTGCGACTTATCTGGGGGCAAATTTGTGAAATCTCATTATCTTGTGTTTTGAAATGAGGATCAATAGGGATTTATCCTTTGTTTTATTCATAAATGTGGGATGTGGAAATTGACCCATTGTCCATTTCCAAACTTATTTATCCTCATGTTGGTGCGTTCACATTAAGCTCATTTGACTTCTTCATTTATCATATTTAGACACTCTTTTAATTGCTCTAACACTTATTATAGGATTTTTCTCAGCGAGAGTCAACCAATCTAGCTAATCCAATCTAGCTAACCTCTGGGCCAACTTCTGTACCACAAACAGCCAACAAATTGATATAATTGCATTCACATACAATAAAGTTAGGATCTAAAAGGTCAGCAGGAAATGGTTTAAATCCCAAAGGAGCTTTCTTTAAGGGCCAGCTGAATTTCATACACATCCATCACTTTTTTTTATCATCTAATTAGTCCACATAGTGGCAGCCTGGTCAACATTGGAGGAAAGCAGAATTATTGATCAAATAAAGGATGGTATCTATCATTTCACCTCAGCATCGACACCCTAGCCATTTGACCAGACTCTATAGCATAGTCTCAGCAGAGTACTGTGAGCATCACATGTGTGCTCTTCATAACTGTAGCAATTTGTTTGGTCTCTTCAGCAGTAATCATCCTGTCTCTAGCCTGTTGTCTAATTGTCTAACACAATGGATTCATAGCATTCACGGGCATTCACTGATATTGCAATGTAATAACTGCCATTGTAATAATAACTATATAAACAAAGAAAGGTATATCAGTATTGGTAGAGTTTTGTTGGGATTAAAGGATCACGGTTCTTAGAATTTATATAATTGCACTTGAACAATAGAAATAATAAATAAAATAAAATATGAACATAAAGATAAGTCACCAGTTCATATAATTGCTGGGGTTTTTTACATTCATAATCATATCTATTGTATATGGTTGCCCTTGGGCAAGATAATACTCTCTTACACACATGATCCCCTGATCTGGTACACTGGAAGAAGACACATCCACATTCTTAGATCATTCTTGCACATTACAATGCTTGACAAAATGTCTGTGAGCAATCCAGTGAGGTAAAAATAGTTGGCGTAGTGTTTTTGTTGGGGGAAGTGATGGGGGGAGGACATATTTTATGAAACAAAGCCATGTGAACAGGTTAAAGGTTAAAGGTAGGTTAAATATTCCCATATTTGACATGTTGTAGACATAATTGGTCTTCTGTGCATTAATACAAGTATTTTAGCTGTGTCTGTCCATCTGTTGGTCAATCTATCCCAATAATCTCATGTTGTTTACCAAGACATAGTACATGATAGAAACATCAAATTTGCCACAATGATATTAGTGTGCCAGTGCATCTCAGCAGCAATACAATGTCACACGAATCGGGCAGATGGTGGCTAGATAACTGCATAAAGATAATGGCTACAGTGCTGGAGTTGAAGCACATATCAAGGCAGCAAGTAACTGTAAGAATGGGGGGTCTGTAGCTAGATTGGTCACAGTTTATCACCAGTTGCTATCTTTAATTGTTATCTTATGTTCCCTGCTACATTGTACAGTTGGGGTCCCTCTCAAGACACAGTTTTGTTCAAATGAGGACATTTATCAGTAGTTTTCTTGGTTTTCTTGGTCAACATTTTTTTTGCCTAAATATACAAGCTATTTTTGAGCAATGAGCACATGAATCTTCTTTAAGCAAAAGGTGTCTCGGTGAGAAATTACCATCACACAGAATCTGAAGTAACCATTCCTTATGCCATAATCTAGGATGAGTCCTTCGAACCCTCGCTTAGATGTTGGAGAACATGGTTTGTTATACTATACCTATGCCATAGGGGTTATCAGATGGGCTCCTCCCATTATAGAATTCTTAGTTGAATTAGGCCCATGCTAATGAGCCATTTGAGTGGTTCTTGTGAACTTGTTAACTGGTAAATGTATTTATCACATGACCAACTTGTATAGAGTGCATCAGTCACATGGCACCTTTGCGCTGGAGGAATTTTCCCCATTAATTTTCAGCCTACTGGGATTTGATGGATGTGGGTGTCTAAATCATGAGCTGAGTCACATATTTTACATTCCATCTTTTATTTTGATATTCTTATGGTTTTGTGTATGTGTGTAGTTGCAGCCTACATGTAGCATTTATCATGTCTTTTATAATAAACTCCTGTGCACAGACCGATGGTCATGTGTTGTGTGTTTTATATTCATAGTAGCCTATCTATGTTGAATAAAGATTAGGAAACTTTTTTTGTAATTGTAGCTGTGACCAAGCAGCTAGTATAAGGATTAAATATGGTCTGTACAAGGTCTGTTGGTCTTTCTTTCTGTCGGTCCATCCCAAAAATGTAAAAAGATTTTACTCCTCTCAGAGTTTTTGCACCGCAGTCATGGGTAATACCTCAAATAGTGCAGCTCATCAGGGATGGTGTGCTATTGCTTTGTGGTAAGTTTCAGTGCACGGTTTGGGAATTTTTTTATTACTGTTCAAAACCTAGAGTGTGGCAGTTTGTTTTCTTACTTTGTTAACATGTTTTCTAACTCACCTCTGCTCCAACAATTCTCACACAAACTAGGATTATTCTAATTTGTTTCACCTATTTGTCTTCTCACTCACAAAAAACGTAGAAAGTGATGTTTCACCTTTGTGTTATTCATGTTTGTATCACTGCCTTCAAATGGAACTTGTGAGCTCATGGTCTCAACATGGGAAGTCGAGTGCGATATGCTTGGTGTTCAAGTGATTAAAGTCATGAGGACACCACTGCTAGGCAACTGGGCAATGTGTCTTGAAGCCACCGAGGCTAACGATTTAGCTAACTAAAAGCAAAGGCATGACAGAGAAAAAAAGATAAGACCATTGGGAATATCAACATTTCCCTCAGATAAACTATTGATTTAAAAAGAAAGATTACAATTACAATAATTCCACAGCAAAACGAACTTCCACATGCTCCACCATCTTTAAAAACGTCATCACCACATCACAGCTCAAGAACTCGGAGCTTTCAGAACATTTCTACTTACGAATAATATCACAACAGTGGGTCTTCATATGGACTGTGTGTGTCTGGGCAGGTGCAACTAATCACCATAGTAACCGTAGCAACCCAGGGCACAAGGGGGTCACATGCACTTAAAAAAAAGCCTTCTTAAAGGGACAGACACATATTCAATGATAATACACTCAATTGGTTTTCAATCAAGTGGTGCAGACAACTGCTCCTACACACACACACACACACACACACACTCACACACACACCTGTGTGCATCATTGTACATAGTAGAGAGCAGTTTTTCATTGGTGTATCTTAGCCCCGCCCCCTATACTTTAACCCCTTTCATAACTCATTAACCTTTTGTTGTAGACTTGTGGGATGCAGAAGAGAGTAGTGTTTTATTGGCGTAGGTTGGCCCCACCCCCTGTACTTAAGCCCCCCTCCTTTCATAATATCTTAACCACTTGTTCAAGAGACTTGTGGGAGGCGTCATTGGACTCTGCAGTTATTTTTATATTAACAATTATTAAGGAGTTGTCAAACATTTCACATTTAAGACACACTTGAGATGTACGGCCATCAAATGTATTGATAATATTTCTTTATAAATTCTATAATTCTATAAATTCTATTCATATTCCAATGGTTTTAAATGTCATTTTTTGTCCAAAATAAAAATTATTTGTAATTCAGCTTTTTAATTGAAGGTACCTAAAACAATTATTTACCCCTATTTTGAATTTGTCCCTGAAAAGGAGAAGGAAGCAAATTCTTTGCCCTGCTCAACATCTTTTATTCTACGGATTCCTGATTCCCTCCAATATTTCCAGTCTAAACTTTGGTTTAGAATTTCAATCCAGGCATTAGTCCAAAGTGATTTATTAGCAGGAATGTATATATTCTTTTCTTGTTGCCATTTCACTTCTCACTAAATTCTAATTTAAAATAGAGAGAAAATAGACTCATTAGACACAAGTATCATTATTATAGGGGGTGATTTTAACCACACATTTTCAAAACTGGATAGAAATAGCTTGGAAAACAAAACTTCAACCACAACCAAACTCTTAACACAATTTATTGAAAATAACTACTAGATCCAACATGTATTAAATATGTTTAAGATCAAATTTATTTATTTAAAGTAACAAACTTGTTAGAAGATTTAGATAAACCTGCTCCACATATTATTTGGGACACATTTAAAGCCTATATAAGAGGTATGATTTTATCTTATTCCTCCAAACAAAAACAACATCTGGAAACAGAAATTAGGGGGTAAAAAATTGAAGAAAAAAAAAAGAATTAAAATATGATCGCTATACACAGAGAGCAAACAATTATAAGTTCAACTCAAATAAAGCATATTATTTATATGCAAGTAAATCAGGCAAAGCTCTAAATTCATTGACAAAAAGAATCACCACAAAGCCACAGATAACTCTAAAAGACTGCACTACCCAAGAAGAAATTAGGAATAATAAACTAATTTATGAGGAATTTACAACAAACATTTTATAAAAACATTTACACCTCTGAAATAACAAATAAAGAATATTACCCATCACTATTCCTTACATCAACTCAATTAAAAACGTTATCAATATCCCAATAAAACTATTTAAAGGAAATGTTTATGCCGCTTGTAATTAAAGAAGAGTAGTGTTCAGTGTCATGGTCTGCCCTTCAGCCCCTCTCCATGTCCCCCATGCCCCAATTCCCTGCAGTCATAAAGTTAGCAGTTATTACTGTGTTTAAGAAACCAGGCAAATCAAGGGAAGAACCAGGGGATTATAGAGCAATCTCATTGATCAGTTGTGACCGCAAAATAATATCAAAGTAGCTTAACAACAAACTTTCACAAGTATCGCCAAGTATTATACATCCTAACCAAACAGCGTTTATACAGAATAGACACATCCAGACAAATACAATAATCTGTTTAAACATAACACAGTATGCCAAGAAACATAATATCAAGTTAGCAGTAATGGCAGTCGATGCTGAAAAAGCTTATGATCGCCTTGAGTGGAAATGTCTCTTTCAAACACTGGAAGCCTTCAACTTAATTACAAAATAATTACTTTTATCAAAATATATAAGGCACCAATGGCACACTTTCTAATAAACACTCATATCTCTCCCTTTTACTAGGAGAACAAGACAAGGGTGCCCGTTATCACCTATATAATTTGAGATTGCCATAGAACCTTTAGTGCAGAAGATACAACAGGATCCAACAATAACAGGAATATAGACAGATACAATTATGTATAAATTAAGCATGTTTGCTGATGATCTTTGAAAAAACGGAAATAATGACTATAAAGGGGAGCCCTAATAGAATTCCAGACTATGTTAAAGGTTTCAAATGGCAAACAGAGCCCATGTAAAAGACAGTTGCACAAAGAAAATGTACTCCCCGTACAAAATAACTTGAAGAAAGACTTGGCTACATGGAATGTTCTCCCTCTTAACCTGATAGGTAGGATACATTTATTTAGGTCTATATGGCTTCCTAAATGTATCTATATTTTCTCAACAATTCCCATAATTCCACCCAAGTCATACTTCAAATCAATAAATTCAATGTTATCCTCTTTCATATGGTCTAACAAAGCAAAGAGAATTAAAAGACAGCTTTCACAATTCCCTAAGAAAGAATGTACCAAATGTATTTCTAAATTTACCAAACATAGAATTATATCAACTAGCATCACAGAGTTACTATGTTTATCATATAATACATAACACTGAAGATGAACACTGGATAAACATTGAAAATGATCATACTAAAAACCAGAATCTCTTCTATACATTTTTTTGGGGAAAAGAAAGACATTTATATAATTTTATAATTAGTAATACATGGTTGAAAATGGAAAGAAATGGCTACGAGATGCTCTCGTACAGTTCGTACGTTCAGCGCAATGCTACTTTTAGAACACCTGCACAATGGAGGGTCACCGCTTATCACAAATTATGAGATCGTTTTTTGCAAATCCATCAAAAGGGGCGTGATAATGCATGCATAATTACATAAAGAAAATGTCTACAGTGCTTTGGTTGAAGCACATACCAGGGCAGCAACAAAGAGGAGGAATGGGTGGTTTCCTTTAGACAAATTGGTCGCAACTTATCACAAACTATGTGCTTGTTCATATCCATAGTATTCTCATGACGTGTCATGCCAACCAATATGGCACAATGCCTTAGCTTATTGGTCACAGTTGTAATTTAATGATAATCACCTGGTATTTGATTACAATCACCTGTTTGCAGACCAAGATATCTCATATCGAATAGGGGAGAGCGGGGATGGTTAGGACAGGGGTACAGTTGGGACAATTAATTTTCAGTCAGTTAGAAAAGTAGCTATGCCTATGTCATTCACCATGCACATACCCAGCTACACCCTTTTCATTTTCAAGCTCAAAGTGGAGACCTTCTGCCTGTTCCTCATATTTTATCTAGGATTTTGTAATTTACAGTGTTTAGGTACATTTTTGCCTCTTCTGTTATTTTTAGCTGCAACCAAGCAGCTTGTATAAAGTCTGATTGGTTAAGATTCAGGCTACATGTTAACAACTAATCCGATTTTATTTGGCCTACCAAGTGGTGGTCCCGATGTTGCAAACCTAACGCCACCATCGCGTTCCTTGTCTACAAGTACACACAGTGTACAAAACCACCTGCCCTGGGACAAAATCCAGCTTAAAGCTGCTGGTGCCTCTGGCAGTCTGTGGAAAACCTTTGTTGCTATGGTGCGCCGGGCTTGAAAAGTGATGCAGAGCTCGTTCTATTTCTGCTGGACATGTAAACTCACTCTTGCTAATTTCTCTTGAAATTGCCTAGCCCGCCTTTAAGAGGTCTCTTAGTTTAGGATCCCCAGATCCATCAGCTAGCCAACCAGCAAGTGAGGTTGCATGGTGTTGAATGTGCTGCTGAGGTCGAATGCACTGTGCGCTTGTTCAAGGTGCTCAAGGATGCTGTTAACCAGCAGCAGCAGCTGGTCCTCCACCCCCCACCCTGCCTGGTAGGCAAACTGATAGGGATCAAGCAGTGGTGATACCACAGAGGGCACATGCTTTAGGACAATATTCTTTTTAATATCAACCTGGTGGGTTATCTACCGAGTGTCTCTCTTTTTTAATTTTTACTTTGAAATGTCCTGACCTCCCCATGTGCCTTTATGTAGGAAGCAAAATCACCAGGAAACGAGGATCAGCCATTATCAGCCGAGTATTGTGCCACAAAAGTTAATATTGTGGAAAAAGACCATTAATCATGGAATTACAACCACCACAACACAACACAAAGTAGTAGTAATTTTACAGCAAGGTTTAACAATCACGGACCACCCCTATGGACACTGCAATGAACAACCCTGAATTAGCTGCACAGGTGAGCCAAATCTTTGACAGTGGCTTTGGAATAGTGTCTGTCCAAATTTCAAAACATTATCTCCAAAGCCACGGTAAGGGCTATGTGTAACTGGCCTATGAAACTCATTATGACTTTTGATACGATGCACGGTTTGCAACCATTTCTTCAATAGGACATATGAAGACACATCTAATTATACTATGAGATTCTTGTTTTGGAAAAGGATGTATCATGGTTTTTGAAAGCTAAAAGGCTTGCCCCATTGGATTGGATTGGACCCAGGTGAGAGGATGCAGCACTGTGCAAAGTTTCACAATACTAAAGTGATCGGTGAAATGATGGCCTGTACTGCGGATGAACTCTATTGATTTTGGTTACTCCAAGACCTTTCCTCTAGTGCCACCATCAGGCCAAACTTTCAATTTTCAAATTAGTTTATCTCCTGATCCATTCATGAATGTGGTATCCAGAGATGCGTCTACTCATCCAACAACTTTGCCATAAGGACCTATGAAGTCCGTCATATTGGAATTTCCGCTATCTTCAATTATTGGAAAAACCCTATTAATTATTTCCATACTCCCCCTAGCCTTTTCACCTGCTTCTCATCAAACTTGTTGTGTGGAATCTGGGGACTAACATCTCAAATGTGTCATTTAGATAATTGATAAGCCAAACCACATGGCCACCAGATCCAATAAAATTTTGGAAAAACGCATGGTAAACAGGAAATGATTCTGATTTCCACCAAACTTGATACATATGTTTGCCTTACAATAGCAAGGAGGCCTGTGAAGTTCTGAGTCATTTTGTATCATGGTGGTGCTATTCTCATTAAACAAAATACCTTAACTACTCCTCAATGGCGCAGATTAGGGGCATGGTCAAAAGGTAGATGGAGAATATGGGCCATTCTGCAATATACCCGCTGTCGGTCACCATGTCTAGTTCATGAAATGTTCTTACGCACAAATTTGTCCTTATAAACACTCATGGAGTTTTTTGGCCCTCAAGCTTGTGTCATAGAGAGGACATAGAGCCAACATAACCCCTTAATGTAGACACTGATTGGCTAACATTAATGTCTTTGCAAGCCTGGGTGATTGCCAGTTACAAGAGGTACACAATAGATGTCAGGGGCAAGGAGTTACAAGTAGAAGTCAGTGGAAACTACTATCCAATCCCTTGCTGGCAAAGCACCAGCCAAAAAAAATCAAGATACAAGATTTAGAAGTAGGTGAGATGAGTAAGATGACGGCAAACTGTGCTACTCTTTATCTCAGCCATAATTTACTTGGAAATTGCCCTGAAATACCTGTTTTTCCCATAGTGTTTCAGTACCCTTATGACACAATGTTGCCCTGCTGAGGTAATACACATTAAAAAAAAAAACTAAAACTAAAAATCAGAGGTCAGTTAGTTCTAGCAGGCTGAATTACCGGTATGTGTGTTTTTTATGTAAAAAAAAAAAGAAAGAAAAGGAGCTAAATTAAATGAAGCATAGTTAATAGTGTATCATTGGATCATAAAATGTATTTCATTTGGCAATTACAACTCCATTAACAACTCAAACATAAAGACTGATGAACAATATAATTTTATGGTATAAGCCAGAGTATAAATTAATCCATAGATATTTTCACCAAGATCACTAGATATGACTATAGCTGACTCTAAATTATTACAACGTGGCAGAGCAATATAATTATGTTGATTTACTGTGCTAATCCTCTTTAAAACATAGACAGTTCCAGACAGTTTCTACATCCCCCCAGAGATGAATAGTATGAAGCTCTGTGGTAAAGCATCTGATTATAGCATGGTGGACAGAGCAACACATTGGGCTCATTAAGCCTACTGTACTATAGACTCGTATTTAGAACACTTTGTTTTATCATATTTACTGTAAACAGAAATCACAGGTCATAGACAATAAAAAGTATGCAAATTTGCAAGATACAAATAATCAGCAACAGTAAATTACTGACTTGCCTCAATTTAGTATTGCTTTGGGAATGGAAGATTTCTTGAGTTGTCTTGACTGAAAACAAAGAAAGAAAAACAGAATGGATTTCATGATGTTGTCTTTATACCGTACTTGAATAATGCCCTTAGTAATAATTGTAGGACTATGAAAATACCCTAACAAAACATATTGTATGCTGTGGTGGCTTCACCTGCGCTTGGTAATAAGGCCTTACTAAAACTGTATGTTGGAAGAGGGAGGAAGCACAAGATGTATTCCCTCGCTGGACAGGGAGGTCCCATTGGATGGCACAGGTCTTCTTATTATGTGGGAATTCAAAAGAGCTGCACTATATTTCCCCCCTTGTGCTTTAGCGTCAAGTCAAGTAATCTCTATTTATATATAACGATTTAAACATAACACAGGTTTGTTACAAAGTGCCTTACAAAACAGAAAAAAATAAAATAAAATAAAAAGAAATCCACAAACAAATGCACACACACAGACAAGGTCAAACACATTCAAGGTGTCACCATTTGCAACATGCAACTGCCTAGAATAAAACAACTGTGATTATGCTGCTTTACTCTGTTTACTGATGTCAGTCCCTTGTTGACCTACAAACTGCTGGCTTCAGGGAGCCAGAGAACACTGCGTAGACAGATTTGGTCAAACAAGTTTTTTTCTGACTTTCAGACAGAACTTTAAATTTACAAATGCCATAGCCTACTATTCTGAGGGCAGGAGCTCAAAAGCAATTGTGACACAATGCTTAGTGGGACACTAGTGGTGTGTTGGAGCTGTATGATGAATGGGAGTCTCTAATAAAAGGAGACATTTCTCACTGGTATGTAATCTTGAATCCTCTTACGTTGATTCAGAAATAGAGTGCAAGTCAGAGTTAGGAGGACATTCTCCAGTATACTGGCTGTGGCTGTAACCTTGTATAACACTTTCACCGCATATACAGTAATCTCCTGAAGCACTGACATAGTATCCAACATTATTGTTTTTTTGCATGAAGAACATAATTTCATGTCAACAGAATTTGTGGAGTGGGGGAATTCATAACTCCAATAACCCATCATGTAAAAATTCTCCACTCCACAAATGATGTAATTCATTGCCTGTTATTATTTCACTCAGATCAAATTCCTTTTCTTATTTATTTATTTTTATTTATTTTTGTAGATTTAGTTGTGTAGTGTCCCATAGAATACCAGTAGGGTGCAGACATGAGCTTCATGTTGAAACATGTTAATTATATCTAACCAAATAATCTTTTTAAGATTTATAGAGTGAACCAATTCATGAGCGTATAAGCCCTTTCAAATATGAGCAATGCTTAATTTATTTAACATTTTCATATCAAGTGGTCATATGAATGGGGGAGGAGTAGCCTAGCACTCTACTCAACTATTTTAGATCATGAAATCTGACGTTTATAGCCTACTTGTGCACGATAGAGAAAAAGTGGGTGTACACTTAATTCAGCTTGTGCTGTGGCTCTACAGTACACTGCTTCAGTTCAGATGAGCTCACGCAGCTGATGCGCACATCGTAGGATCTACCAATCTACAAAAGGCACAAGGACAGCAAGCAACATTCCGTAGCCAGCGCGAAGAGTGAATGCATATTTATGCCAGGGTTGTTCACTTTTTGCTGCACAAAGTTAGTAGAGAAAAGACGATTGTTTGGCAATACCTTCCTTGTTGGAGAGATTCGATGGATTTGTAATTGGCGGTTTTGAATCCACGGCTAGTGCTTGAGGATTGGACTGGACTCAGAGCTAAGCAGTTGATGAAGACGTGCTTTGCACCTTAGCCTGTACCCTACTTCAAACACTCTGTCGTTCGCTTTTCCTTTTTTCCCCATAAAATGCCAAGACTTCGTCCATCACACTGCCTAGTTCAAACCAGGCTGCTCATTTGGAAGGACGCCAGACCCCAGCCTTTCAAATCTGCAAGTTCAGTCCAATAAATTGTGACATAGTCTGTCAGCGTTGGAATAAGAAATCGATACTCAAGAAAGGGACGCGATATTCTTTCGGAATTTTAACGATCTATTTCCCACTGTCCTTATAAATATGCGATTTGGCGGTTGGTTGGAGTGGTCCAGCTTCACGCATTTTCAGCGGGAGCAGTGCTGATAGTGACAGATTATTGTTGTTGAGTGTCCATGCAAGACTTGGGGTGGAAACATGTCTGGCCACTTCTTTGAGAGGATCACTGCTATCAGAGATGGCATTTTGGTCCAGCACTTCGGTTTTTACCTCTAAAGTGCCCCGGAAAATCTTATTCATGTTCACCCTTTCCCTCTCTGTCACCTACTTATTCTATAGCTTGATGAGCTGTTACAACTCGTTACAGTTCCCTTTGCAAGAGAACTACGCGTATCAAGGGAGGCTGGTGACGGAGGAGACAACTTTTGTGACATTACGGGAAAAACTTTATCCCACTTCATTCCAGGGCTATCTCGATGATGAATTGACTGAGGCAACTGCCTCTGAGAAAACCATTGCTGTTTCCACCATAAAAGATCATGTTGAAACGGAACAAAGGACAGTGGAGTGGGTTAGGACTCAGGCGTCTCCAACTAAATCGGCTTCGGTGTACCACACTACTCCATTGGAGAAGGAGCACCAGGAATTCAGCACCACGGACAGCGAACTGAGGGTGAACTGCACCTCGGATTATGGGGAGAAGAAACTTCCCCAAGCCATCATCATTGGGGTGAAGAAAGGAGGAACCAGGGCTCTACTTGAAGCTTTGAGAGTCCATCCGGACGTGAGAGCCGTTGGAAATGAGCCACATTTCTTCGACAGGAACTACGAGAAGGGGCTGGATTGGTACAGGTGCGCTCCACGCTTCTTTCATCTGTCTAGAATAATCTCTGTTGGGAACCCAGTAGGTGCCTTGATAACCACAAGTCTGTCTTTCGTAATAA
>OMKL01000112.1:1797-17702 GCA_900302295.1 Parasudis fraserbrunneri
AAAAATTGTCTCACTACAATGAAGTGGCTGCTATGGGGACTAACATCATCACACAGCAATACAATTGGGTGCATTGGATCCACAAGAGTCTCAGATTTCCAGTCATACCCAATTTATGCAACTCAAAGATTGTTTATGAACCACAGTATGCAGACATAGGCAAAAAGATAATTTAAGAATGTGTAAAAAAACAAAAAACAAAAAAATGGTTGTTGGCTGTATGGTTTTTACCCTAAACTGCATGGGACTAACTATCTGACATGTCTGTAAAGGTGAGACTCTTGTGGTTCCAATTAGCCCAATTCCATGAGGTTAGAGGTAAAGGAACTCTGTTGTAGATGGCCATACAGATTCTCCCCCATCAAACTTGTGCTATACTTGAGAAAATGTATATCCCTTTTCTGGTAAGCTTTGAAATGTCTGGTATATAGGCCTTAAGATTCCTCAAGATCTTTAAACAAAAAAAGGTTTTAAAGCTTTAGAAATGAGCCCACTACAGCCTCCAAAAGACAGAAATGTTGGCTGAATTATCAGTGAATCAGCTGGTTGTATTGGGAAAACACAAGATGCAATAAACAGGCACCAAGCTAAAAGGTTATCACACAGCAATCTATTCATATGGACCCCCAACAATTTGGCACCCCAAAGATTTTGCCTCTTTAGGTGGTATCGATATCTGGTCTTGCCCATAAACTATTATGGAGGGTGGGTATCTTCATGGGCTTAAAATTATGACTAAGCTACCACTCCGTAATGGTTGTCATATCGAAATATTATCTACAGACATCTACCTTTTCAAAATACTTGACTAGAATTTGCCACCTTGGGTGGTACCGATAAGTAAAATTTCTGGTCTTGGCCCATGGACTATTAGGCCGCCGCTGCCTCATTCATTACCTTTGTCATGTCATTCCCTCTCTCTGCCATTTCCTGTCACTCTCTCCACTGTATAAAGAAGAAATGCCATCAGGCTATAGCTATGTATGTAGGCCTAAAACTGATAGACAATCCCGCAAATCATAAAAAATAACAACTGACTTGTCAAGCAGCACTAAGCTACTGAATGCCCCATCACAGCAAAATAAAATATATATACAGAATTACTTTTTTTATTTTTTTTTTTATTTATTATATGGGGGATTTGATACATAAGTAGCATACCAACCCAGAGTTAGATGAATGACTATAGCTAATCTGTAAAACCTTGAGGGAGAGATGCAGCAGAGGAAGACGAGTGTTGAATTCTCTCTCTGCTTTCTCAGCATCTTCACATCTGACTCAGCTAATAAAGATTAAATTCAGAGGTGACATTGTAGTGGTAGGCCTGGTGAGGTAATTTTCCATTGGCCCTTTCTTTCTCACAGCCAAAAGAACCATTGATTCCCTCTCACCAACGCTGATAGTGCAGCAAAATATTTTGTCCTAGTTATTTTTCCCCTCTCTGCCCCCTCTGTAATGCATAGTCCTTTGAGTTTTCTGCAGCAAAAATAAAGCCAGAAAAATGGGTCAGGCGAGGTATTTTACAAGCAAATGGCTGTTGGGCACTGCAGTAGTCTTACTAATGATAATCCACAGACTTAAGATGCAGAGCGGGTTTATAATGACCCAAAGAGAAATAAATAAAAAAAATAAATAAATAAAAATAAATAAATAGCTAGGTGATAGCAACGCTTGCTGCTATCTAGCTAGGTTTGTACTGAGAAATAAGAAATGCGTCATGCTACACTGGACTCCAGGGACTATTTACAACAACCAGGGTGGGTGGCCTGGGTTGACCTGTCAGTGCATATGGAAAGAGCGTGCATGCTGCTATCCCAGGGAGCATATGAGTTGGTGATGAGTTGATGACAGCCAGGGAAGACTCGCTAGGCTTGCCGGGTGAATAAACATGTAATAGATCCTGGGACTACGCAATAACATGCACACTGCTGAAATTCAATAACAAGGCTATGCCCGAGGCACGATGCCAAGATGTCGTGGGCGTGGGCTAAACTGATGGTGATTATGATAATATGCATACTAACAGGTCCTTACAGTAATGAGTAAATTTTCACTTTCAGTGTTTTCAAAAGATTATGCTACTGAAATCGAACAGAACGCATTTCTCTTACGCCCGCCCAATACTTTTTTCAGCAAGAGGCGACAAGGATGCAGTAGTGCATCATTCTCACGACTGACAGGGTATGAAGCCAATCAGCTTATCATGTGCTACTGTTACCACACAGGGAAGCGCCTTTTAGCCAATCATTTTAGCTCAACAGCTTCTTTCGCAATGCGTGTGATGATAGAAACAAAACAAAAACATCAGGATTTTCATGGAATGTTGTCTTTGTGCACACTCGATGTTATCCACACTCGCTAGAATTGGAATGAATATATAGCATTATAAGCTTGAATATGCCAATAGACATTGAGAATAAAATGTGTTTTGAATCCACCTTTATCGCTACTAACGTTATCCAGCTAACGTTAAAACATATCAGTTGCTAGCCAGATCGCAGCACTGTGATTAACCTAAACCCGATCTTAAGCAGCAGGAAAACTGTCAAATATTTACATGTTGATGAAGCCTGGAATGGAGGCTGACATTATCAGCTCGACAAAGAAAATCGTTCTCCAGTTTGTTTAGCTAGACCTTACAGCATCACATTCAACCACCACTGACAATCATCCATCGGCTGTTAAAACTCCTAACGTTAGATACTTAGCTAGATGTTATCAAGTTGGCTTTGACGGACGGGTTGCAAAACAGAAGACGTGCGCAAAACAATGGAAACTGTGCGGTCAATGTTGACAGCTGGATTCATTCTAGATTAAGGTTAACGTTAAATCGTAAGCAGATAATGCTAGCGTTAAGTTAGGCGTTTTAGCTAACACTAGCTAGTTAATGTAAGTTAACGTTAACTTGACGTTACCAGTTAGCGTTAGCTAACGTGTGCTTTCAATGCAGGCCTGCATGCGCCATCGCCGTCAACAACACAGACAAAGCAGGTTCGGTTAGCTCGCTAACGTTACCGTTAAATCGCTTGCGTTAACTATCCAGCTAAACGGAGACTAATGGCGAAGTGTGACGTTAACTAACAACAAAAGAGGTTGTAGACATGCTACCAAAACTAGCTAACGTTAACGTTACAAGCAAACAATAACTGGAAAAATACTCACAATGACTGCCGTGTCGTTATCAACTCACTTCCTATGATTGGATGCACTTCAGTGAACTGCTGGTCAGTGTCTATTTAACAAGCCAGCGTTAGGTCGCTGTTGAGTTAGTTGACGTTAGCTAACCTAGCTCACTGAGTGTGCAGCCGTTGTTTCTTCTCAGCGAAGTCGAACAAGGAACAGCTGAGAAAGGATGTAAACATAGGTCACGTGGTCAGCAAAATATTGAGGACGTGTTTTGTTCTATACAATACAAGCACTGAAATAGTCAGCCTAGATATATCTATCTATCTGTCTATCTATCTTGCCAATAACATTTGGAATACAAGCCTGCAGACAACTGACAAGTGACTGACAACTGAGCTGAACTATTTTCGAGGTGCACAGGAAAAAAGAAAGAACTGATAAACACAAGCCCCCTTCTCAATCAACAACCTAGGTTAATAACCCCTCTGTGAAAAGCCCCTTTATTACTGCCCCCTCTGGAAACTAAAATGGGAATGTTCCTTGAAAACTAGTCTCTCAGGCCAGCCTATCTCTTTCACAATCTTCGAATGCTCCAATGACAGTCTGTAATTCAGTCCTTAAATATTTGAGAAGAGGAAGCTGTCATCTTCCACCGGAAAAGCTCTTCAGACCGGAAGGTATTCGTTATTTTTTTCACCACCCACATTCCACGAAGACCTGCTTTACTCTGCCTCTGATTGGCTAGTACTCGTTGCCTTCCAGAAAGGCTGTTCACACATGCTGTTCACCAACCGCACAACAGTAGTAAACATTTTTCCACCTAAACAGTTCACTAAAATATGTTTCTGACAACATTTTAGGTGAGAAATATATGCAATAGCTGGATCTGAATTCATATTTGATTTGCTACGCCTAGTTTGACAGTTTGATCTGAATTTCGCCAGGCACACCGGGGTGTCTGCACATTCAAATACAACATAAAACTAAATGTAGAGGCGACGCAAATGCATACAAAGTCAATTGAAAGATGCAAACAGAGGCCAACAGATGCAGCTTCACTCTAGGCAGTGCAAGCACGACATTCAATCGAGTTGAAAATAGCGTAGTGAGAACACAACACTTCTTAGCTTAAACAATCTTGTCATAACTAAGAAATTTCCATGTTGTAAACTGGGAGGGCTGATTACCAGTCTCAAAGCAGCGAACATCCAAGTACTAGCCAATCAGAGGCAGAGTATAGCGAGTCTTGGCGGAATCCGGGTGGAAAAAAAGATAACGCACCTCACTACCCAGTGTTCTCAAAAATGTATTCCCCTTGGAAACATAACTGAGGCAGGCGATTGCAACGCTAGCTGTGCATGGTTATTTTAAACCCGGCCATAGCTAGGATGGAAGATGTGCCGACGAAATCGGTGAAAGAAGACACTGATAGATGTAAACAATGTCTCAGCGGTGAAGAGGAAGCGACTGCACAGGGGATATGGAAGTACGGAGATGACCAGATATCTGCCTTATTTGCTACTCACTTTCAGAACTGCTGAATTACAGACGGATAGGTGGAAGCATTTGGAAATTGTGGGAGCCAACGCGTCTGTCTTGAGAGACTACTGGAAAACCAACTTGCCTCATGTAACCTCACTCTAACTCTCCTATAGGCATATTCAAATTTAGCAGCTGGCTTCTTGCCAATACCTCTGCCTCTACATCAAATCTCTGGGTAACACTATCACTTCTCATGCCTTCTCATACCACTGTTATGCCGATGACACTCAACTCTTCCTCTCCTTTCCTCACTCAGATACCCAAGTCTCTGAATGGATCTCGGTCTGCCTGTCCGAAATTTCCACCTGGATGACAATGACCAACACCTCAAACTAAACCTGAGCAAAATGGAGCTAATTCACTTGCCAGCTGAATCCTCCTCATTGACCGACCTTTCAACCACCATGGAGAACATAGCCGTGGCTCCGTCCCCGACTGCCAAGAACCTAGGTGTGGTCCTTGACGACCGGCTGGAGTTATCTGCTCACATTGCCTCAACAACCATAACCTGCAGATTATTCCTGAGCAATATGACAAGGATCTGCCCCTTCCTGACAAAAGAAGCCACCCATCTCCTCTTGCAATCAACAGTCATATCACGCCTCAGCTATTGCAAAGCTCTGCTAGCTGGTCTACCGGCTTGCACCACCAAGGCATTCAACTCATACAGAATGCAGCCTGATCTCCAACCTTTGCATTGCAGCACGAATCCGCTTCAAGGGAACGGCTCCCTCCTACTTCTGGTCAATGGTCTCTAACTACACACCCCCAAGACCCCTACGCTCTGCATCTTCAGGCTCCTGGGGGGTCATTGAAATGAAGCAGGCTATTCACTGTCCTTGCTCCATGATGGTGGAACAAACTTCCCACCACAGTCAGGACAGCTGAAACCCGACCAATCTTCTGCCATCAACTAAAAACACTTTTTCTATCAATATCTGATTTTTTTTTATTGTGTGCAGGAACTCCAAAATGCAGTGCCCTATTCATGGTCTATAGGGCAGCCCCACATTTTATATCTGGGTATCACAAATTCGAGGTGCATGTTCACAAATACTGACTGAACTATCCTGGGGTACAAAAATAACATGTGAATTCTTGAAATTGGTGGCATGCCCTTTTTAGAGGCAAACTGGGGCCAGACACATAAAGAAAGACTGAGAGTCAGACATGCTATAGACATCTAAATTTGCCTGTTGCGTAAAAATGATCTAGGCTACTAGTGCCAAACTTAAGACCGACTTAGATAGTCAGATATGCTCGTAATTGTGACATCTTATCTCAAGCTATGCTAACTTTTCTGGCTCAAAATACGTTTATGCAACATCTAGTTTTATACCAGACAGGTGTAAGTGGAGAATTTCAGTCTAAGGCTAGATTAGTCTAACACTACACTCATGCAACTGTACCATTTGAATTAAATGTGTGGTTGATCAAACCAGATAGTCAACATAACACTGTACATACATAACAGTAATGCAGCACTGCTGGGCCTAGTGTGTCAAGTCCTGCTCTGCTTTAGTCATCTGAGCTGGGCCATATAAAAGCATACTCCTTGCACACGAAGTTGAACTCAAGTTATACAATTATAAAATAAACAAAAGAGCAAGAAAAAGCCGTTGAAATGCATGCCTCTATTTAAAAAGTGACTTAAAAGATGAAACTGATTTTGCCAACCTGAGCCCCTCAGGCAGATTGTTCCAGTCTAGGGGCCCTGATAGCAAATATCAGGTCACCTGTGGTCTTGTAACACTTCCCATGGGTGATCCCATGGGAACTGGCAAGAGGTGTGGGTCACAAGAGGTAACAGGGTAACTGAGGTCAGCATCCCTCGCATGTGTGCACAGTTATCAAGTTACTGTACATTTTCATTGTCAGCTGTTTTTTCCCCCCTTCCGAACATAACCCATATTTAACATATGTTGTCCAGCTATATGTGAGTGATGATGTGAAATACAAACTCCTACACATAGATCTAGTGTCAGCTACCAGTCCCATACTGTACGGTGGTTGAATTGTATGCAGTATCCTTAGTGACCCTCAAGAACTAAGAACTGGACTGTAGTTTGCCTATCTGCCCCATAGCATCTATGTTGCACTTCATTGCTTACATGACCAAGCAAGCAGTGATTAAAATTAGTTTATGTCAAAATGTATAAACAAGCCCCAAGTAATATATGCTTACTTAATTGTTTATTTCCTCTTTAATTTGATGATGACATTATTAACCATTTACCAGTGCTTCCTCTGGACTTGTGGTTGTGGGGTAATATTTGCTCTTGGGTCCACATCCATCCCCGTTTGGGTTCCAGTTTTGTTTCTAATGCAGCAGGTTTCAGAAGCAAAGTATTCTTATTTGGATACTCAATTGAGATAAAAAAAAAAAAAAAAGTGTATATATATGTATATGTATATACAAGTATATATATATATACATATACATATATATATATATATATATTCTTTTTTTATCACAATTTCTAAACACTGGGCCTATACTTTTGTGTGCTTTTAGATTGAGCAAAATGACAACATCTTGTTAAATGTAAATGTAATATTTTCTTTAGCAGTGGAGGTAGTTTTGTTGCTGTGATAGCCCCTGTCATAGTAATGAGTGTCTGTCTCAACAAGAACATCTGCAGATCATCTACACCCTCTAAGAACATTGTAGTGCAGAGGTTAAACAGTAACTTGGTTCCTTTTCCCCAAACGGCTCCTGGTTTGTGCAACTGACAGTTATTATACCTTGTTGAACTTGTCCCTCACATTGTAGATGTCATGTCTTCTTAACATCAACCACCAGGTGGTGCTAACTCCTAAGGAAAGCCGATTCCACCATTGTAAAGAGAGATGGCTGTGGTGGTTGTTTTGTATTTTATTAATGACATGATCTTTACACTTTCCATGAAAGAAACACACAACCATTTGAAAAGTTTATTTCTACCATACACAAACTGTACAACACAGCGCATATCTGCTTATTATGAAATAGTAAAAGTAATAGGAAGTTTCAATTTACAAACTACTTGAACTGAAAAAGCATTACTTTTTAATGAAAAAAGAAAAGAAAATACAATACAATTTCATATCATACTAATATCGTTCCACAAAAACCCATTTCACATTACAAAACATCAAATACTAACAGGGGAAAAAATAAATATTTTTCACAAAACTTCCTGAGCAAACAATGTGTGGTATAGGAATTAAATATTAGAAATTATTGATACATGATTATTAAGTTTAAAGAATGTTCAATTCAATTTTAAAGGATTACAATTCTTTAAAACATATTGAATATTTGGATAAAAGACAGGGTTTTACATAACTTTATCACAACTTAACTGTAATTTGGCTCTTTTGCTGTTCCATTTTTTCTTTTAGATGAAGTATGCACTTCTTTGATTTCCTTTGCAGAAATAAGAAATGTAGTGTAAGTAAAATTACCTCTTTATTTCTCTTACAATTAACCTAATGCAAAAGTGAAATAATACAGCAATATTGCTGCAATGTCCCATTTTTTTCTTTCTTTTTTTATTGAAGTCAAGGGTAACATCATTAACTGAAATACAAAATTAAAAGTGCAATAATGCAAACAAACAGCTGATTAGCCTACGAAAATCACTTCTCTTTATGATTATTTTCTCTTTTTTATTAAACTGAAATGTTGCACTGAAAGTTGTAACAATAGTGGGCTAGGTTGTACTGAGCTACTTATCAAATCTGTCCCAGAAATTACAGCAATGTTCGTAGTACTGTAAGACTTGATGAAATGGAAAGGCCTATAAGCAGTATAAGATATTCAGTAGTAAAATTATATAACCAAAAGACTTAAGAGAAGCTGTTTGTAAGGTGGTGCTAAATTTCAACACCCACCTTACTTATTTTTCTCCATGCTAACAAAAAGTCAAAATAATCACTACACTTTTTAATCTCAATTGTGATATTTTTAAACCTGACTTTGAGATTACAGCTACTGAGACAATGGAATTTAAACAGTCATTAGGAACATTTTCTCCTTTGAAAATAATTGTACTGTATAATAAATTAGACACCATCCACATAATACTGTCCTACCACAAAACATAGTACTGTATATTTTTATGGATTCATATACATTTAGGCACATACTATATGCACACTCTCTTAAGTGTGGGCACAGAAGGCAGTTTAATATCTATATATTTCAAGAAAAAGAAAGACATCTTGACAAAGTGGATTTTGATTTTCTTAGTGCTGTCAGTTATACTATTCTAGTGACACATTATGCAAAGTTGAATCTGACATTCAGTTCACTGAATGGAATAAAACAATGCTGCATTTTGTTAAGAGCTCCGTGCCTCTTCCTAGTTGCATTCAGCCTTCAACATTATTGGATAAGAAAAACGTACAGTACAGTTGCATTGCATTTTTTTGATCTAAGCGTTCACTTTGTCTTACCATACATTCAGTTTTCAATAAAGAATAGAAACCAAAAGCAACGCTTAAAAATATTGATGCTCGGTAGTTTTGGTAGGTTTTTACTTTGAAGGGAGATCCTACTTATGGTCTGATATAAATTATTCAACACTAGATGGCGAAAGTAAGCCATGATTGAAACTGGAATGTGCTTCAATGTAATTTACAATGTGCAGAAAGTCAACAGATTTCCCAATATTAAGCATTTACAATTATAGAAATAAATACAAAAAAAGAGGAAATAAATACATTGATGAACAAATATAATAAATAGCAATAATATAAGAATGACAAGAATGAACAAATACAGATTCAAATCAAGCAAACCATACAAAATAATTAAGTGCAAGAAGGGTAAAAATCTCACCAGAATGAACATATCAAGTGAATGCAGAAACAGTAAAAGCATTACAAATCTGGCTGGTCATTTTCTCAGTGCAGTGTATTTACGGGGGGAAATATTGAACACATTTCCCAACGCCTTGTCTTATCTTATACATGCAGCCAAGCCAGCACTCTCCAGTAAAATACAGCTATCTAGTGCCATTATCCAAAGTCAAGGAAACCTCTTGGTAGCTCTATAGCTTAAACATGGATGCCCTTAATAGCCTGTTTGATATTATCCAAGAGGGCCTTGCACTCAGGAGAGTATTCGTGGTCCGAGTTGTTGTACATATCAGTTAATGTGTTCACATAGGCTTCAAAATTATGCTCACTGATGGGCCCCTGCAACGAAACATGTTTAGACTATTAGTAAACAAACAACAGAACATAATGACAACGTATACAGGAAAATTGTATTTCCTTTCAAGAGTTGAAAGGGTGAAATGCAATGAGTCGAAGTGGGGGAACGTGAACGAGGGCTTACTGTACCATTTGAGGCAGCTGAATGTCTGTTAGACTGTTAATGAGAGCTTGGCTGAGGCGAGCGAGCTCCTTCAGAAGGCTGTCGTTGTGCTGTTCAATCATCTTGTTTTCCTCCTCAATTGTCTTCAGGTTACATTCCATCGAGGAAATCTGCTTTCGAAAGAGAGAAAAAGGAAAGTTATCAAATTGAATATCATTTAATTCTATTCTATTTAAAAAGAATAAATAAATAAAAAAGGCAGCACGGTTGCCACACAGCAAGAGGTCCTGGGTTCGAACCCAGGTGGAGGGCCTTTCTGTGTGGAGTTTTCATGTTTAGATTAGATTAGATTCAAATTTATTGTCATTATACAGCACAAGTACAGTACAACGAAAACCTGGCATCCATCCAGGTTCTACCCGGTTCTACCCGTGTTTGCGTGGGTTTCCTCCCACACCATAAAAGACATGCATACAAGGTACATACTCCTGTCATTGGCACTGACCAAGGCTCTGGCATTACAAATGGACTCGGTCCCCGGGTGCTGAACTGTGGCTGCCCATTGGTCCTAACTAGGTAGAATGGATTAAACGCAGAGGACTAATTTCAGGTATATGTAAAAATGTACTTGACAATAAAGATATTCTATTCTATTCTATTCTATTCTATTGAGTGGACCCCAAAATCTCAAACTGTTTCAAATAATTCTCTCAGGGTAGATACTTACCTGGGTTTGGAGCTGCATCATGTCAGCTTCTATTTTAAGGTTTGATTCGTTCAGTTCGTTGATTTCATGATCCAAGTGCTGAACGTCTTCTTTGTTTTCAAACCCTTGATGGAAAAGAGAATTCTCCATATTATGTTTAAATGATACGAATGTTGTAAAATGCTTTTATGATGCTAAGATGAATGCTTCAGTGTCATTGATACAGGGTTGGGATCAATTCACTTTCAATTCATTGAATTCAGGAAGTGGATTTTCTTTCAAATTCAAACACTGATAAACTTTTGGCATGAGAAGGTTGTATTATCCAACCTATTGACAAGTAAATAAGAATGAATGTGCCATAATCAGCAAATAAACAGCAATTTCCCTTTAAATTTTGAACTGAAAGTAAATTGATCCCAACCCTGAGATATGTCTATATTGTATGTCATTCCATACTTGTAACACATGTTACAATGGCTTACCACTGCTGGCTTTCAGTTTGATAGTCATCATCTCCTCTCCTGGCTGTTTTTTCTTGATACTCTGTGCATTCAGTGGGCAACCAGACAAGCTAGTGCAAAAAGGCAATAAATAGCAAGATTAGGTGAGAGAGGACATGACAAAACTGAGAAATATAAGGGTCAATAAAGACACTGAATGGGAACAATGGTGCTATTGTGAGAATGCAACTCGCTGACCACCGGTATTGTTCTGAGACAAAATGGAGGACAGGCAGCCTCACCTTCTGTGAGTGACAAACACATTGTTGGCATGTCCAAGACCATTGCAGCCAGGCAGAGGACAGTGGGGCAGTTCCTGTTTATTGGCCTTCCAGGAAAAGGGCAGACCATTGATGGAGGACTCCTTCTGTCTCTTGGCAGCGAGAGGACAACTCCCTGCACTGCGGTGGGATGTGTATTTGCCTGATATATGGCCCTGTCCATCACATCCAATTACTGGACACCTACCAGAGAGACAAACAAGGAGTCAGATTTGGTGCAATTTGTCGTTCTCTCACGCATTGTGCAGGATAAGTGCAATCATGTTGATTTACGCTAGTTGATGGTATGCAGTGGTGCCTATTCTCACCAAGATTACAGAGAAAAATAAATGCTTGTCAATAACCTTTTTTATTTGTTACCCCAAAATATTAATTACGCTTAAATAATACTGAAAAAACTCTACACATGTCATGATATAGACTAAGTGAAATGTTTATGGCCCTTAAGAGAATCTAAAAATGCTAAAATCAAATCATTCTCTTAGATCATAAAAATCTCTCAATAACTAGACCGGAAGATTTGTTAAACCATTATGTTGATTAATCCTGCCAAATGCTGATTAAAATGTAGTCAACAAAACTAGAAATGGACTCATATAATCGTATTACCAAGTTACTAATTCACAGAAAGTTTAGATGGAATAAATTGTATACTGTATGAATGCATACAGCAGGAGCTTATTGATGTTTGTGCTTGAAAATCATAAGCACAAGTCTTGCTGAATATCATTAAGAGTTTGATAATTGCGTTTCCAGGTCTATAGTCTGCGGGTCAGTAATGGAGTGACATGAATTACAGATAATTGTCATGTATCCCCTCATGTGAAAGAATGTAATTTGGAGGTTGCTGACCCTCTCCCTTACTGGTAAAGGGGAAAGGTTACTCGAGATGATACAAATGGCACGGGTATATAGTACAGTAGAGTGCTGCGATGGAAAGCTTGTTTCAGCACTTTGTTACTCGACAGAAAAACAGCACTTAGAGGACACAACAACAGCAGTCCCATTACTTCCATCTACAGTATCACAGGTAGGTGGCTGGATGCAAGGCAGCAGGACAATGGGACCAGGCCATATGGTCCACTATTTACAATAATCTAGGGGCATTACTGATGCACTGTAGTTTTGCTTCCCTCCCCCCCTTTCCCTCCCTTTCTCTCTTAATGTGTATGAGATCTATTCCAGTCTAATTCCTAAGCTCTTGCCCTTGCATTAGTAATTAAAAAAGAAAAAATCTGCGTCCAGATGTATAAGTAAACAAAAGCTCATATATCTGACTTTTGGATTTAAGCAGCAAATCAATTACATTAGTTTTTTTTTCTCTCTCCTCAATAGCACTATTTCAGAGATAACTGTGTCTGGAATGATTGCACTTCAACTGAGTGCAATGGCACAGAAACCCTTCATCAAACATTTTCTTAATATGACGTAGCATACAGTAATTACAAAGAAAGCACTCAGGGAAGAGAGCGATGAGCCAGATATTCCATAAAGGCAATAGGAAAAATAACAATGGCTGAAACATGCCCTATAAACATGCTGCTAATCCTGAGAAAAAATAATTCACTAATGTTACAACAAGAGAAATATCATTTCCTTTGTGGAACTTAATGGCTTCCAGGTATAATACCCTTTGCACAGCATCAAAAGACTGCTTCATGATGTTTTGTGCTTTATTTTTGAATACAACAAACGGGACAGACGATCTAATCGGAAGAATATCTTACTTCATCTCTTGCTCATCTTTTTCGTCTTTGTTTGGTGTGAGCTTCAAGCCTCCCTTTCTGGCCCGGGGACATCCTGACAAACTGGAGAAGATTACATTAGTTATGGTTAGTTATGGTTTAACAATAATGAACAGACTTCTCAGGACAAAGGTTTAGTTTAGTGAACCAGTTAAGGTCATAAGGCTAGCTATACTAAATACATCATATTATAGAGTTTGTGTACCACTGACATATTCAAACAAATGTAACTTTAAACACCACTCTGTTACACGTCTGGGACTTATAGTGGTAGCCACTGAAAAAGTCAACTATCACACAAATATTCAGTATAGGGTTAGGGTATAGTACTACAGTGTGGCAGTGGTTCCTACAGCCTACTCCTTTTGTCAATTGTTGAAAAGAAGAGCTGAATACAAACTTTATATTGCAACACAAACCTAGCATCTTTTAACCATTCCTTGAGCCTTTTGGCAGTTGAAAAGTGAAAAGAATATAAACTCAAAAGAATTTCTCACTGTTGTGCAGCAAGCATTTACTGTGAGCTTGAAGTATAAAATGGGACTCCAATCAAGACTAAATCTGTATGAATTGTTTGCTGAGACAAAATGTCTGTGATGACAAAAGAGATTCATCCACAGTTCTGATTATCCCCCCCCCCCTTGTATTCAGGTCACACAGGTTACCTTCTGTGTGAAGCATAGTTTCCTGTCACATGTCCAGATCCATCACAACCAGGTGTTGGGCACCTGCAGATCGAGAGACACAGAGAGAACAGGTGTGTCTTTTTATAGCAAAGACTGGAACAATAGCATCATGTTGGTAAAAAGTAATACAAACTCCCCACACAAGTGCAGGTTAAGCAGCTATAGAGATCATGTGTAATGTGCAGCATTCACAGGACAGCAGTGCACCCCAAGGTGAAAGGCACTTAGATATAAACGACATCTGTTAACAATTGTAAGATGCTGAATTAGAGCACATACTTTAGTTCCTGAGAGTTGGCTGCCATCAGTGATTTGAGCGTCTTGTCAGCCAGGGGACATCCAGACACACTGTAGAGGATAAAGAGCTCACAGTCATTTCAATGCACTCTTTGATCACACCGCTGAATTCAAAAGCAAGGGTGATCTAAATACAACGCAAAATCTTCTGCGTACATGTTAATCCAAATTATTTTGAAACACAATATTCCTCTTACTTAAAATGCAACAACAGCAAAACTAATACATATCACCAATAAAAATAAATAAATAAATGAAAATGAATATGTCAAGATACATCACAGGTTTAGAAATGTAACAATAAACAACACTGTTCCCCCGAACTAGTCCATGGTACTAGCTGATGCTAATGTATTTGTGATTACAAACAGTACCTTCGATGTGATGCATAATTTCCGGTAACATGGCCACTGCCATCACAGCCTGGAGTTGGACAGCTGGAGAGAATACAAGCGTTTAGGACATGGAGTGCTGTACTCCTCTTGGACCTGTCATGTATTTACTGAACCTTTTTTTTTTTTTATACAAACATGGAGACCTCTTAATATACATTGAGGAGGAGAGTTAGTACAGCGGGGAAATTTAGTAGAAAATTAGAGTAGTACTGCACCACATTCAATTGTGTTGGAAGAAATCTTAGGGTATGCTGTGTTGTGGAAACTAGACAGTCCTATTTTCTTGTGGGGCATTTCTCAGAGCGCCCCCAATAGAACATGCACTCTAACTACAAGACTGAAGAGTTGTAAGCTTGCATAGGACGTACAGGTAAAAACTCACTTTTAAATAGATACATTTCCTCTCCACATGAACCTGCAGACATACCGGTTACAATGATATGTGATATATCATGGGCAATAGGGTGGCCAATAATAGGGTAGATAATGGGCCAGGGAGTTCCAGTGTGCTTTAACTCACTTAAATTACACTGTCCTATTTAAGCAAAGGTCTGGGCTGGAATTACACTTTTGTTATTAATACTGACCATCTGTCCACTGACCTTTATAAAGAGAATCTCACATTATACACAGATGACTGAGTAAAGATGCCTCAAGATGTGTGTATCCCCCCCCCCTTAAAAAACAACAAAAACAACACAGTGTGCAACACTATGTACCTCATTAGCTCTTTCTTAGCATCTCTTAATAGCAGCTTGGTTTTGGGGCTTGACATGCTGGCATCTCCCTGGTAGTGTTGGTCCTCCAGGGAGACATCGTCAAAATCCTCCTGCTGAGAAGCAAATAAACATATCTCCTTAACTGCTATGCATCCTGTAACAAATCTTCACTTGACCATGATCTGCAGTGACCTAAAACTGAATAATCAATGGCAACTCCCACTTAATGCTCTTGGAATTACAAGCCCTGGAGGTTAGAGTGCAAGGCTAAGCCATTATGCTTAAGAATACTTATGCTGCTGTAAACCATACTATCCATTTAAAGTCATACTTAATCCTCATGGAATTTATAATGTATGGCCGTGACATTCAGATTTTCTTTTTTCCAAAGGCAAGATTCTGTTCGCCACCAGATGTTGTATATGAGTTATAAGCAGGTCAGATGTGAGGCCTTATGATATCAACGTCAATAAAGAACAACAACTGTGAGGAACAACTTCTTCAGCTAACACAGGAGACAAAAAAAAGAGAAAAAAAAGAAGATATATTTCAAGGCCTGGATTAAGGGTCTCTGTTATGTTGTAGGCTGTTGCATATTGT
>OMKL01000115.1:0-17088 GCA_900302295.1 Parasudis fraserbrunneri
GTATAGAATAGAAGTAGTGAACAGTAGTGTCTCCCCTATGTACAGAATTCCATGTTCCCCCTACGTGTTTTTATATAACTTTTTTTGACTACGGGTTTTTACATACTGTTTTTTTTGTCTCTTCTCTGTATAGAATAGTATATTATAGTATATTATACAGCACAGTATATATATAGTTATATAGTATATTATATAATAGTACATAGTATATTGTATAGTGTATAGTATAGAAGAAGCGAAACAGTAGTGTCTCCCCTATGTACAGAAAATTCTATGTTCCCCCTACGTGTTTTTATATAACTTTTTGATTACGTGTTTTATATACTTCTCTTGTTTGGTTTTTATTCTATTATTATTATGTTTGATATTTTTTGGTACTTGATACTTTTGCACCTTAAGTCTGAGCCCCAAATCTCGATTGTATGCAAATACACTGACAATAAAGTATATTCTATTCTATTCTGTTCTATTCTATGAAAAAGCTACATTAGATTTATATTTTTACACCAGTGAGCATCAGGGCCATGACAATCAGTGATATCACATTGTACCTGTGACTTTGCAAACCCTAAATTAATTCAAATATTATATCTGGTGATTAAGTCCTAGCAGGGTTTACATGGGTTGTTGCTTTACTTGGGTTGTTATCCAAGCAATGGAAGATTTGCAATGGCCTGACATGCAGTACACATCTTGAACTTCAGTGAGTTTGTGTAATTCATGACAATCAGAGGTGGGTCAAGTTGACACAAACAGTATATTTCTATCTTGACTCAGCAGAAAATATTTGGCTCCACTGCATCGTGCTGTTCAGATGAAAAATTGACAATTTCAGTCACTGTTAGAGTATTTACCTAATGAGGGTGATTTGGCATTGGCACAAGGAGACTATCCAAAAGTTATCAGTTCCATGGCTCATCAGCTGCAGTTACAATTAAGGTCACAGTTCAGCCACATTTGAGGTCCCCAAAAGCTCTTTCTATCTTGGTCCCCACCACACATCCATATAACTCTATATCTTTCTTTCTTTGTTTCTTTGTTTCTTTCTATCCATCTATCCATCTCCTATCTTCCATCCACACACATCGTGTGCCTCGGGCCCAGCTGTTAGGCTGACTAATGAATGAGCTCCATCCAGGCGTTTAGTTTCCTCCAGCCAAAACCGCAGGGTCTTTAACTAGCTGCCACCAGCCAGACCAGCAACACAACACAAAACAAATTAAACACTTTCTTTCTGGATACTTCAGCCTCGGGTCAGAATTCAATGGAGAATTCAATGAAGGGAGTTGACTTGTGGCTTGGCTGTCATGTCTTGTGGCTCCATACCACTAGAAATATGTGAGGATCTCTGATTTCTAAAAACACATAAACCAAGCAATGGGAACTTTTGAATTCCAAAGGAAA
This sequence comes from Parasudis fraserbrunneri, assembly GCA_900302295.1. Classification (NCBI taxonomy): domain Eukaryota; kingdom Metazoa; phylum Chordata; class Actinopteri; order Aulopiformes; family Chlorophthalmidae; genus Parasudis; species Parasudis fraserbrunneri. The sequence goes on from OMKL01000115.1 coordinate 1,405, forward strand.
CTTTTGAATCCACTCAGGGATTTGTGAACCAAATTACGTTTCCCTGATCGAATTCTGCCAGATCACCCTTTCGCAGTAAACACATAATCATTTTTATTGTTAGACTACCATCTTAATTGATTTCCTATGTGATCCCAGATGGTAATTTTGAATCAATTTGAGTCCACCTTCATCCCCTAGTGACCATCTAGAAACCCCCAGAGGACCTATTGGTCCTCTCAGCTGATTAAAAATACGCCTTGGCGCCTTTTCACATGAACAGGACCAGATAACATGCTGGAAATGCACTCTCCCACCCCTCAGACACTGTTTTCACAACCCCTGCATTGACTGATTGCATTTTGATTGATTTTCCCCTCCATCCCACCTCCCCATCAATTCCCTTTTGCTCTCTCCATTTGCTGCAGAGTGGTTCCGCTAGGCTGCGCCTGCCTGCCTGCCTCCACAGAAGGTGAGAGGAAACAGCTGTTACGCGTGAACTCACTTTTTGTCGCGAGCCACGGCAGCCCGGGCCACAAGCTAACTGCTCTGCTTGTGGAGTTGGTCTCTGTTGGTTTCTCTACTCTGCTGACTGAGCATGGGAAGGTCTTGTGGCTCTCTGGATGACCGACGAGGTTATTGTGTGCCATGCGGCAAGAGTGGGGATTCTCTGTGTGGATGGAAAGCTTGGGGTTTTTCATGGATGGATGAAGAGCTTGACTCTGGTGCCAAAGGGCTGGTTTGTACTGCGCTCAACATCCACACTACATTGGTGGCGGTGGTGAGATTGACTCTACACCTCTGGGGCGATTAGATTTTCTCCACTGAACTTGATAGCTTGGGTTATTTATGGTGGTGGATAGAGTGCCCCTGGTAGCCCACCATATGCACTCTGCCCTGACCCTCTGAGCACAAGATGCAATTTCAGTGGCCACTAAATGGAGATCACAAGATGTTCTTTCAACAAGTAAGCTATTTTGCACGTAAAATTTGTCTTGTGCTCACACACAATTATCATTGAAACTTGTATGAACAACCATGACCTTACATGACCACAATCAATCAATCAATTGATCAAACAATCAATCAATTCTGCTCTACAAAAGCCTACACTTACTACTGAGGCTCTCAGAGCTCAAGTAGCACAGAAAATATGGAAATAGACATGGGGGTGACTAAAGACTGTTTGGAACGAGAGACAACTGATTTCTGTGTCGAAAGATGGCTGACCAGCCAGAGGCACAAGAGGACTTTTCCTGTACCTCAGTGCACATTAAGATTGTGTAAAGAGTCCTTGTGCAGAACCCAAGTACTCTCAAGTGCTCAATTAAGAGTAACTCAGTTAGGTTGTAAAATATGCAGCTGACATTTTGACCTACCAAGTCAAGTTTGTAAATTCCTGGCAAAGGGACTGAGATTCGCTGAATTAAATGGCTAACAATTAAACTACATTTCAGATAAGTCAGTAATTTTTATAGATGATTGAGCAGGCCCAGCCCCACTAACCTAGGTCATTTGACTCTACAATACTTTTTTTTTTAACCCTGCAAAGCAAAAGCATCAGCCTTGAGGGTACAATCCATGATTGCAGTGTGGTGCCCACGGTCGCCCCACTTCTGGCTTTGTTAGAATAGTAATTTAACCCTTATGTGGAGTTCAGGTCTGTGGGACCCGTTTTCAATGTTTACTAAAAGAGAAATGATACAATTAATTCTTTTTTCAACCTGAGACTCATTGTCCATGGCTCATTTTTGGTAAATGAACACACTGTGTACCCCCCCGACACATTTAAATTACATATGTGGTGTTCGGGTCCCCTGGACCCGAGGGTAATAAAAAGTGTGGAAATTGTAGGTAAAAACAAGTAAACTGTGCCTTTGATGTAAATCCTGACGGCATATGACAACTACATGTAAGTTACACATTTTAGGATGTAAAACTTTTGTTTACATTTCTGTTTGTAAATGCTGGAGTAAACAGGCCTGCATTTTAATTTATAATGACAAAGGAAAGTTATAAATAGCTTATTTTCCATCCACAAGCCAAACTGTCCATGTCAAAAAAATATGTTTTTCATATGGTCTAGGACAGTCCAATCAACATTTGTCTCTATCAAAGCCAGAAACAAGAAAACAAAGACCTTAACCTGTGATGTCACACGATGTAAAACCAGGAGCCGCACCATAGAGCATGAATTGTGATATGGTAGGTTGGTAGGTGACTGTGAGAGCACCCAGGGGGATGTCTGTGGTTGGGTAGCCTACCTTTTCTGGTTCAGAACTGAGAAGGCTATGATAAAGAAAAAAAAGTGCATCTGACTTTTCTCACTATCCTGGATCTTTTCAATGTCGTAAAAAACAATTAAATGCTTGTAGAAAGTAGCCTGCATATTGTCCACTTAAAAACGCCCAATATATGCTGTATGGTGCAGGAGGAGTGATTTGTCTTTTATGTTAATAGTTATTAACACATTTAAAATTACTGTCCATGTCCCAGAAGTCAGAATACCAGAGTATTTCCTGCCAAGCACCACTGGTCCCATGGAACTGTCAGGGGGAACACATGAACACAGCTCTCCTACAAAGAAAGACAGCTATTTAATGTGAGAGCAGATGTGTGTGCTCTTTGATAGTCTTTTCATAACCTTGCAGAAGCTCTGAGTAAATGTCAAATGGATTAGCGCTTTACCCCAGGCTAGTAGAGCAAGAAGTCAAAGTCATTTTCCTGAGCTCTTTGAATACATCTAGACGGTGGTAAAATATGCACCTCATACAAGTTCAGGCTGATGCCATTTGAAATACTTTGCTCATCATAGAAACCACGACAACAAATACACCACAATAAACTAGATGCCGTGTGCTCACCCTGCTGTTTCTGTGGTGTCAGTTTGTGCTCTAAGCACACATTAAACACGGCATCCCCGCCTGGATACAATGAAGATGCATAAACAGAAGATACTACCTTGTGGAATACAAATCTATTTAGACTGAATTGTTTTGTTTACCTTGCTGTTTTACTACATTTTCAACAGTGAAATGTGAAACCCAGGGCAACTGAACAAGATGCAAGCACTGCTTTTAAATCTATGTCTGGTGCCAAGTAAGTGACCTAAATTTTCCCATTAAGTGCTACTGGCTAGCTGCCTGAATCTCAATAATCTCATGGAAAAATGAGAGCTACTTTGGGTAACTGAGCCCTTAAATGATAGGCTTTATTTCAAAGCAGCTGTTCTATAGATTGGCATGTGAATTAATGTAAAAATATTTGTGAGTGAAGTTGCACAGCCACTCATTTTTCCATTATAGAAAGTGTTTCTCTGAGTGAGAGGCAAAGCCATGTTCTTCACATAAGCCCATGTTCCATTAATCTTTTTCATTACTGGTCTCTTAATCTAACCTAATGCTTAGCTCTCATGACAGGAGTAAAATGTGATTATGTTGGCATTCACATATTTGAGCTGCAGAGCCTCCCTGTGGCAAATAACAAAAAGTACACCAAGCAATAAATCCACATTAAAGCAATGAGGCCACAATACCCAATATGTAAACCACTTGGAGTGCACTAATGATACCGGAGCTACCCATCAATCAATTAAAGATATGTCCCATGGGATATTTAGCGCCTTGTAATTGGTCTTGTTGCTCTGAAATGTTGCACTGAACAAGCAAACAAACTGTAAAGGGAGCCCTCTCGTGCTTCTGTAGTAATACAAGCAAAAGGAGGGGGAAGAAATCTACAAAGACAATACATTTATTTTTAGCACCCATGATAGTGAGGCCTCTAGTGATTGGGACCCAGCACTTTGACAATAAAATCAGATCAATAAAATAAGAAGCATAATTGTAGGTGTAGGAGTGCCCTTTTTGTACTTCAGCCTTACCCTCCAAAATATGTGAGAAACTGGTTTGCTGAATGTCAAACACTTTGGCATACCTGCTGCCAGAGGGGCAAGTATTTATCAGTTATGCAGTTTTTAATGATGACTGGTGAAAGTAATTGCTGAAGGCACCTGTAGCCTGTTAAGGAGGCTGCGAGGGTTCAGCACCACGGCCAAGTCCATTTTGTTGCACACTACAGTGCATCACCATCCATCACCAGCTGGATAAGAGACCGGATCTGCCCTTCTAAACCAGGAAATCTGCTGTTTGTCCTCAACATGGGCACCATCTCCCAGGTCGAAACTGACAGCGGATGAGAGGAGGAACACAAAGCACCCTAAGAGAAGTCTAGGAGAAGAGGGGCATACCTGGGTAACATGAGGAGGAATGAAGGTACGGAACAAGACTTGGTTGCTGGACAAGCAGAACTATAACTTGAGGCCCTTGAGACATACCAGTTACGAAGCCCAGCAGGACTGGCCCAGGACAAGGAACCTCTGGTGACCTTAAAGGCACTAAGGACCTTTGGAGACAGAGATGACACTCAGGGAGCCTTACCACACACAGGCCAAACAGTGAACAAATAACATGCTGACAAAAAAATACATGCTCTGGGTACTGATGTAGTTTCTTAGGACATTTTAAGATATTTAATATAGGGCAACAACCAAATGTTTCTTAAGCACCCCCAATAGGTTTCTAAGTGTGAGATTTTAACTGAGCCAGATTTGGCACCATATACAGGGTTAGGAAGTTTACTTTCAAGATATGATCTTTCCCCGATACCGATTACCTGCTAGAAATTCTAGTCAGTAACATAATCAACACTAATACTCTGTGATGTAATCCATTTACTGTCTGTTAACCATTACACCACACGTCAAACCACAGAAGCAAATTGCATGTGGTCTTTAAACACGGGTTCTCTTTACCTTCCCCCAAATTTATTTCAGGTATGGTAGTGCCCCCCCTCCCCCTCCCCGCAAATCCTGTGCATGATCCTCAGCTCCAAACAGAAAAAGCTATGCCCACAGATCAAGTTACAATCATTAGTTCACAAGAAGTTTTATTTTCTTGACATTAGTTACAAAACAAAACAAAAATAATTGCTATTTACAAAAATGTTTAAATGTTTCACATAATATAAGTCTATTCTAAATGGCAATATCTGAAATATGACAGTGTGGATAGTCATAGTGCAGCCTTTGGCTGATGGATCACAAAGCTGTAAGGTGAAGTCAAGGCCACGTAACAATTCCCTTAAGACTGGGGACCATTTCTTCCATGAACATGAGAAACTTATGACAAATAGTTACTTTACACTTTTCTGTATGAATATGTGCTTCAACACTGAAAACACCCAAGGATGCTTTGACCTTTTAAAAAAATTTTTTTTACATCTTTTAGGCAATCACTGATTTTCACTTACCGAGGTTGGTCAGTTATATGGCTTTGCTTTGAAAGGAGGAACGATAAGAAAGACAAGCACATCCCAATACCCAATAGGATGGGTGCTGGACCGAAAAGATCTCTCTGTTCCACTTTGCTATGAAAGAAGCCTGGCCAATTCAGAAATAAAAGGTTTTCACAAGACCACTTTTTAACACCAGATGGCAGCATGTGTGTATGTGGGTTGTCAGCTATGTAGACCAGAGAAGGCCACTATTGATCTTAATGGGGACAGAAACTATGTAGTCACTAGGAACGAGGCAGAAGATAGGTGTGTATGAGCACTCACATTGTGTGTATGGTTACTAACATGACACAAATATGTCATATCAACACAAAAGGCCTTCAATAAACAGAACAATAGCTACCTAACAGAGACAAAATGCATAAACACAGCACCTAGGATTAGATGAAGATCAGAATGCCACAATCATTTGGGGAACCCGTTTCAGTATCTTAAGTGTTAACAGTAATTGCTAAATTTTGGACTGGAGAGCATCTGTTACATGATTCATGAAAGTTGCATCTTGAAAAAACAAACTGTGTGAAATAGTGTCTTTATACATGTTGGGTCACAGAACACCCCCCTCACACATGACTACATGGTCCTCATTTTCCTTGTTTGATTGAAGTCCTTGAAGTATCCCACAGCTGGAATTCTTTATCTGTGATCGGTCACAATAAACCCCAAAAGTGCATTATGGTGTTGGCGAGAAAAGGAAAAATAAGGGAGGTTAACAAGTGGAAGCAAGTGGTCCATTGACAAACATGTTCTTCTGACAGAGATGAAATCAAGTTCAAATGGAAGACTCAATGTTCATCTTTCTACTGAAACCAGATATGTGCATTTTGAAGGTCCACAAGGGGTCCTGAAATCACATGTTTACTGAACATACAGGGTAGATGTGATGTTGATGTGGGGACTGGATACAGCCTGCTGTGCTGCCAGTCGCCCATCACTACTATACACTGAAGTAGACAGTCTGGGTCAGCTTGGCACCAGTCTCAAGGTCCAGTCTCAGCGGTTTGGCTGACCTCAGGTCAGTGTGGGAGGAATTCTCCTCCAGAGACCTCCACAGAGACAGTTCTTGATCCAGCGCTGCTCCCACTGCTTCATGGCGTTGGTCTTATTGGGCGAGCGGAGCATAGTCACACAGCCACACCTGGGTGAAGTAGATGGGACACAGACAGACAAGAGAGAAAGACCAAGTAAGAGGGGAGAAGCACTGGTGTAATTCTTTTTTTTTCATCCATTCTTTACTGCCTTGTTGGTATTCAAAGGATGTGTAAAGACGAGTCTAGACATGACAGCACCAGATGTAACTGATACATTTCAAATTGCATTACTTTGCAAAAACTTTGAACATCTGGCAATGTTAATGTAGTCCAGGGTATGTACACCTTCATGATTTTCAGTTTTAAGGACTTCTAATTACTTTGATTAGCAACTTTTCAGGGGATAAAACATATTTTATCAAATACCCTGCCCAAAATGTCCAAGGTATCTTTTTTTAATACATTGAAAACCTATGGCAGTGATGGATCAGTAGAACATGGCGGTCAAATATCACAATAATGCATCATGATGCAGCAAAACAACAGGCAGCATTATTAACTCCTATCAAAGCCTGACCTGGTACACGCTTTGCTCTCCTCAGTGGGGCAGACCCCCATATGGAGACAGCGCAGGTTATCCATCCGCTGGGCCCCCGGACTCCTACACACACACACACACACACACACAGTTATTGTGACCTTTTCAACTTCAGAGTACAGTACCATCGCCTGCTGTTACCATCAGGTTATTAAGACAACTGTATCTCCTAAAAAAGGTGAAACATTCCCACACAATCACAAGTCGTACTGTATTTTATGGAAGTCAAGATAAGGGCACCTTAAGTCTGAACTATGACCAAAAACAGGGGGTCAATAAAATGGAACCAAGAACTGTTACAGCACAGTTTACTAAGCACAATACTGCCAAGAGCAAATTGTATGTGTTGAACAGTAAGCAGAATGTCACTATACAGGGGGTGAAACGTTAGGTTTTAATAATGACATCAACAGATTCAACTGCATATAAGTTCAATATCTTCATTTAACATGAACCAAACTAGCACAGCAATTACAATTCAATGTGAAATAGCATTTAGGGCACGCCAACACTAAAGGATTAAGGCTAGATTGTGTCCCGGCATGGCCATCCTCCCATCATGAAGCTGAACATCCCACGCCATAATGTTCTCTAGAGGCTCCACTGGGATGACCTTTTGATGCTTAATTGGGTCCAAGAAAAAGTTCTTTGATTGCTTTGAGCCAGGGAGAGTTAGCTGTGAGTCAGACAGTTGGTACCTGGGGATTACCTTGACTTCTTCAGAAGCTTATGTAGTGAAGTTGCCCCAGTGAGGCGTGGGTGATACAACAAATTGGGTTGAAGACTATTCAAGGACACCATGAAGTGAAAACTGACAAAAATTGCATTTCCTTCTATTTTTATATACAAATTTAATTCTTCTTTACTCCTGGAAAGTTGCAAAATTGTGTCACTGATCCATTCTGCACTCATAAAATCTCAATCCAACAAAATCCCACTTTCTACCTCCGGTCATACACAACTTTCTTCCTATAGGGCTTGGGAACGTGATGTCAGGTTAACGTCAGAAAGTCACCGTCTGTAGATTATCACCGGTTGACTGTGTGTGTTGACAGGTAGAGTTTTGGAATAAATGATGGTTTGGAAGTCTTGTTGTGTGAAAAGCTGCCACAGACAATATCAAATCTATCATGGGAGAAACCTCGACCCTTCTTTTTCTCCATCCCTACAACATTTTGCAGTTTTAACGATTTCTCAGTAATTGAAATTGAAGTAACCCACCAAAGATGGTGACTGGTGTCCGTAGCAACGCATAGCAATCGTCTGACCCACCACCCACCTCCCAAGCCCTATTGGTCCTCATCAACAGACCGAAGGCTGACATCGCTGTCACTCTACATTTTGCCACTATCTTTGGTCAATATTCATATCAAGTCCCTCCCTGCACCACAGCTCTGTATGTTGCAAGAAAGACAATCAATATAGATACTATAATACATTTCAGAAAATTTAAAGTGAATATACATTCCTTCATTCATTTCATAATAAAAAGGCACCCTAAAACAGAATTTACATTGTGCAATTCCAGTGATCTATGACAGTTAAGTCTATAAACATAGACAAGCTGGAAATCAGAGCATCAACAAGTGAATTTGTTATGTCATCAAGTGACACTGTTTGAAGTTGGTCCATTGACAATAAATCAGTGACCGACTTTTTTTGATTTTTGTTTGAGCCGTTACATCCACATGGGTTTAATTTAAATGTAGGGCTTACAGCTCTGAATCAGAAAATGTACCCATATCTCAGTAAAGTCACCATGGGTACCGTTTCTGTTTATTCTATTCTGACTTTTAGAGATCACAACAACTTTGATATGAGGCTATGGTAACCTATTTTGATGGGGATAGAGGTGCAAATATATGAATTACATTGCCTTAATGAAGAGCAGTCAAACAAACATATTTTGTCGCTAAGCCATCTTCAGTGTTTTTAAGAGAACAGGAAGTGACCCAAATAAATATACAGATGAGTCATTGTTTTTCTTCTATTTTTGCTGAACCTATTTTGATGCCTTAATGCAAGTAAAATAAATATTCAGATGCTTTGGGGAAAATTTTTTCCATGTTCTTTTTGCATTTGCATGTTCATTTGTGTGGCCAGAAAAACCTTTGTTGTGCCATTTTGGGGTGTTCTTTAAAACAGGAGGCATACTTGCCTTTTTACTATGAATGATATAAGTATATTTACTTTAAATTTTCTGAAATGTATCTATATTTATTTTCGTGCTTGCAACATACTGACCTGTGTTGTTGGATTATATTATTAGATAATTAGTCTCCCCCTGCAGCCCTTTTGCATGTACGGAGTTAACTGTACAGGATTGAGAGGTTTGTTTGGCCTAGGTTGGTTGTCCTAGTGGGATGGGGGTAATGTTTGTTGACCTAACATTTGTTTCTATGCTTTTTCTCTTCTGATGTTTTGTTTGCAAAATAAGAGGAGAATAAATTAGACATTTTGCAGTCTTTAATTGGACCTTCATGGCAAACTATTATTGGAAAGCAGTGAAAGTGTAACCTTGCATGGCAGCTGGTTTCGCCGGTCAGGGTAGTGAAAGTATGCAAGTTGGAAAAGAACTCCCCTTTGAACTGGGACAGTGGCTATAGCATGGGTATGGATTGAAAATGTGAGAGAAGCCATCACAAACAGAGTTTAATATTGAATGAAAACCCTGGTTTACCTGGAGAATATCTCCACCTGAGCACTGGAGCTGATGCCCGGCAGAGAGTAGGGCTTTCCAAACTGCAGCCTCAGTGGGTGTTTGCCCTGCAGCTTGACGATGATGCCGTCATTGACGGGCAGCCAGTCCATGCTTGGCACCAGCAGCTGGCTGGGCAGCAGGCAGCACTCATCAATAAGGCTCTCATCTGGTTCCTGGGGGTGGCCCTCGTCTCGAGCTGCAGGGGGAGAGAGGGTAAATGTCTGATGGCTGATTCAACACCAATGCTGCTACGTTTGTTGAAATTGTGTCTTTTTTTTTGTCTGTGATCAATTCTTTATTGACACCATTCGTCTTGACATTTATAATGGGCTGGTTAAACAGCATGTTAGCAGTGTAAGCATTCTTCACTTGATACAAAGGGTAGCGACACATGCAAGCTGTGTTTAGTCTAGCAAAAGGATAAATGTAGAACCTTTCCCCCCATGATTGGAGATGAGCCTAACAGGGAAAAAAATTACAGACTAAAATTCACAATGTCAAGGTATCCTGTGATGTAATGAATCAGAGGTTCATATTTTAATGGGCTCGACAGATGGGAGGTAATGTCCAATAAAGATCTGTGATGCTACCCCGCATGTGCCAAGGCAATAACACCTTCACAGCTCCAAAGTGGATCACATCCAGAGGAGGTGTTGACACATCTAGTGCGCAATTATTGCCATAGAAACAGACCAAAAACTTGGCTGGGGGACAACCTCTTCATATCAAAGTAAAACATATACTGAATGCATAAATCCATTACAATAGAAATGCAATTTTGCGGAGAGAACAAGAGACAGAGAGCTCTCAACTTGGCATTTTATGGCTCAGTCAGTGCCCCATTAATTGTTTATGGAGCAGACTTTATATCCAGTTGTGTCACGGCCCAATTCTATCTGCTGATGGTAAGCTCAGTAGGGTTATGGGGATTGGCTACCCAGTTTAATTGGGGGAGTGGTTTGTCTGTTGGCAGGGAACATGGAGGGTTGATTACCCACCTGTGGGGAGAGAGAAGGAGACGCCGTACCTGTACAGACGCAGAGCTACTTCGGAACCACTGCGATAGTTTCCACACGTTATGTTGTTTAATTGGGACTGTGACCTACCCCACATTTATGTCGGTCTTTCCTAATGTGTGTTGTCCTTGTACGTTATCAATTCCTTATATGTTATATGTTAAAACCAAAACAAACGGGGATACCGTGCCCCACCAGCCAAGCTTGGGCTATTCCTAAAACTCAGGAGGGAACGTCACTTCAGCTGTCTGAGAGACAGGAATCAAGGTAGGCCGCTCCCCTACCCCACTCTATCAGGTACCATCCACATACCAACTGGGCTTACCTATACTTATATGTCTGACTCGGCCCTGCATGTAAACGAGACGTTTAATTAATATTGATGTGCATGCAGAGGTTGTCGGGTCGTGACAGTTGCCATGACAAATTTGAAGGTTCTCAAATCTGATTTCCAGCTTTAGGGGGCACAAGGATAACATATTTAAAATCTTTAAAAGGTTAGGAGAGGTGGACATGTGACCGGAAGGTTATTGATTTGACTCCCCAAACCAGCAGGGACATCTGGGTGGGGGTAATGAACAAGGATCATTCTCCCCCCTCTCTTCATAACCATTGTGAAAGTGCCCTTGAGCAAGGCACTGAACCCCAAACTGCTTCCAGTGGAGCTGCTCATTGGCAACTAGTAGATAACTATGGCTGCACTGGACAGCTCCCAGGTGTCAATGTGTTTTAGCTGTGTGGCAGGGTGTTGTTAAAAAAAAAAAAAAAAAAAAGAACATGCATGCTCAGCAAACGTTGTCATGGATAAATAGAGAAAATAATAATAATAAAAAAAGGCTTTTCCTTACAGCAAAGCCAGAGCTTGGTGAGCAGGCGGAAGAGCAGAGACATGCTGTCCTGGTTGTCGGAGGTGGCTGTGTAGATGGGGAGGCAGCCGGGCTTCAAGAGGCCCCAAATCCTGATCATCACCATCATCTCCCTCAGCATGCCCAGCGACGAGCCATCCCTGAGGAAGCCAAATCCTGGACGAACAATGGAGCCCTGAACAAAGGACACAATTACAATCACTTTCACCGTACAGTTGAATGTACCAGGGCCTTTTTTGTGTATGCACTCATTCCTCAAGTAAAATGAATGAAATCAAATAAGAATATACATACAAGCTCTCGTCCATAGTTGTTTTGTGATTATTGCAACCCATAATGCTTGATTTTGATTTGATTTGATTCTTTTTGTATTGCTATGCAATATTGCAGGAAAATTGTTGGAAATTGTGAAAATTGTGAGTCCATGAATAAAATTGTGATTTAAAAGTAACTGTCAAATGAAGATTGTTGCTTGCTGCTACAATGTTGCAAGGTAACATTAAGTGGCCAAACTGGTCATGAGAACCAGAAAATTGCAAGCAGCTTAACCATTTTATGCAGAAATATTATGGGGATTGGAGAAATTTGGAAGCTGTCAGGGTTTGGTTGAATTTGTGTTAATTCTTGCGATTGCAAACTCCTGGAGGGGCTGAAAGTAGTTACAAGAGAATAGCCTAGAAAAGAGAACTGACCTGATTGGGCAGGTTGGCCATCAGGTACAGGACAAAGTCTCCCACCCATTGGATGAGCTGCTGCAGAGACTGGAGTGGAGGGCCATCCAACACAAACTCTTCAGTCTTCAGGTTGATCATCACCTTATCAATATCTACGGCAAGAGGACAGAGGTCAGCAGCAGCCAAAAAGGATTAGCACATCAGCTCCCAGCAAATGTGTACAGTAATTGGCAAATGCGCAAAATAAAGCCTGAAGTCCAAATTTGAACCATGTGCCATTGAACGCTCGAGAATTTGAAGGTGCAGTGATAAATCTATTTATGGTTAACGCTGCTGCGTAAGGAGTGACATTTCCCCGGGGGCCAAGTAGACACAGTAACAGGTGTTGTGTGTATTTGCTGGACCTGTGTCTGTGTTTTTGGCACATATCTCCGTCAGCCTGTCTCCAGGACTCTTGTCTGGCGTGTTGAGAACATGAGGCCTCAGTAGAGACTTGAGCGTGGAGCTGATGGCGATGAGGAGCAGCTTGGCATGGAAGTCGCAGGCTCGGGCCGCCGTGGCCGATGACAGCTTGCAGAGGGAGGCCTTCACCGCCACGATGCGTGTAGAAAGAACCTGTGGCACGGAAAATACATCAACTGTCCTTATTTGATGATCTATATATAGTAATCGATTGCAGACATGTTGGTAGGCAAACACAGGTGATGGTAATCAAATAACAGGCGATTATGATTAAATGACAGCCGTGGCCAAAGAGCTGTGGCATTGCCCCATATTGCAAGGAACTTCATGAGAAAACTATGAATACTAGAGCAGTTCAATTCAACTGGTTGTGTCAAAAAGGATTGGGGTCTATTCAATCAAATCAGGAAGTGTTTTTTTTCTTCTTTAAATTCAAAACTCTTTTGCCATAAACACACTCTTAATCATTGTGAACGAATGCTCTATTGCCATTATGTGAATTAGTTTGTACTACTTTCATTTACTGTAGTTGGTCACATAAAAGAAAAAAAAACAACTATAATGAATATCATAGCTGCAAGCAGCCCATTAAAGGTTTACTGCTGTCAAGGGTCAAGAGATGCATGGGAATGTTCCAAGATAGCATCATGTCTAACACCACTAAGGACATCCATCATCATTTGACATTGCGACAGTTATGTCCGATATGCATTGACCATTGTATTTAAGTAACGTAACTGAACGGTGTAACACTCCCATCCTTCATCCAATCCCATCATTCTCACCTGCTGCAAGGCCTGGTTCTGCCTCATGTACTCCTCGTGGAGTTTCTCCACCAGGTTATGGACCATGCCAGGCTGCACGTGGAGCAGGACGTCCCACCAGTCGTAGCCCGTCACCATGCAGTACTCCAGCAGGAACAGCAGGTGGCGCAGCGTGGTGTTCATGTCCAACATCTGGCCCATGGAGGGGGACACTCGGACCATGTGCAGCTGTGGGGGGGATGGAGGAATTGAACAGAGTTAAAGTGGGGATTCCCAGAACAGTTCAGTATAAAAAAATATTTGCTATAGAGAGCAGTGCGAGTATAAGAATTACCCTGTGGGTGTATAACTTTCCTATCTGTGGATACATCCCAGAATAAGAAAAAATAACCAGTCTGACCAGTTTTTCTTTTCTTTTTCTGAATCCTACCCACTTACTTTGCTCTCAACATTTGAACTAAAAGTTTATACTCAAAGTAGACAGCATCTTACCATTCACTCTTAATATAAGCTCTATCAAAAAAATAGCTATATTTTATGGATGCAGACACTGGTATCGGATATCAGACCGACTCTAACAGGTTATTAGTAACAAAGAATTTCCTCAATACTAAAATCCAATATCAAGAGCCACATACATGCAATGTCAAAAATCAAAGCAAGTTGACCCAATTTCTGTCTTTTTTCAACATGCAAGGATGTTTAATGGAGGAAAATGGATTTTATTTGTAGATGTTTTGTCTATCGATTCAAAACTAATGGTCTAGGTCTATGTTTCTCAGTAAAAGTAATGGATGGGATCAGAACTCTGTCCTGGCTTTGGTATCAGCAGTCGTTTTGGTGCATTGCAGGTATATTTCCTATTAAGACACACAAGGCCTCGCTCTACTCCTCACCTTGCCGTGGTTGTCCACTCCAGCCAGGGCGAGTGAGGTCCAGGAGAACTGCAGGGCCTTGAAGTGGATGGTGGGGCCTCCGGTGCGCTGGCGCTTGATAGCAGACTCCTCGCCGGGCCGCTGGCCGGGGTTGGAGGAGGAAGAGGAGCCGTAGAAAACGCCCATGGTGTGGAGGGAGAGGCGGTGGAGGATCTGGATGCTGCCGTCATGGAAGGAGAGGGCCAGGCCTGGGGACCACAAGCACGGTTGGCCTCAATTCACTTTCCACTCCATGAGAGCTGGGCGCTATATCGATGTTCGTCATTTATAGTCTATCTGCATTATTATATTGTGGGTTTTTGTATATTGTGAATCATGACTTACCAAGGCCAGGACAGAACTTGGTGTCAGAAGCCACTTTGAGGTCTGTGTTGGAGATGGAGATGGGAAGCTTGGGCAGAGCCACCGCTGACACTCGGTCCAGGTCGTTGGTGGCTGACAGGATGCGCCACTTCAGGATCTTCAGGTTCTCACCCACTGGCAAAAGGCAGAGAGATGATGGTTATAAGGATACTCGCAATATGGTGGTGGGGGGTTGTCTTTTTTTGTTTGTTTTTGTTATGGGTGTGGCAAACAACTTGTTTTCTTCAGCTTTTTCATGGCATAGGTCAACGGCCTGGCGCGGTCTAGAACAGTTGGTCTGTCTGTCTGCATGTCTATCTGTCTGCATGTATTGAGTAGCAAACATTAACTGATGTTAGTTATGCTAATCGTGATTAGGGCTTCGCTAATGTTTTTCCTATTTCTGTTTGGATGTCAAAAGGAGATGGCAGCTAGCCAGCTTATTTAATATTACCTGCTTCATTACATAGATTGCCTAGGCTGTTGTTAAGACTATTTGTCTTTTTTTTATTTTTTTATTGTTGACCTAATATGGTATGGTATAAGATTATAAAAGCTGCGACGAGTGACTTCAGTGATCCAACTACTGTGTCCTAAATGTGAAACATGTGTTTGCTATTTCTAGTCCTTTTTGTGTTGTCTTTTTTTTGTGAGTGAGTTCCTGTCAGTCTCTTTCTTCCTTACCAACTGGTGAGCGATGTTGGAAGATATTATTGACGGGGAGCCCCTCCTTCCTCAGTGACCAGCACTCCACGATACTGCCCGTCTGACTGGAGGCACACAACAGAACCTGCCAAGACAAGATTACAGAGAACATTCACAATCTGGCTACACAAAGTATATATGTGGCACACCACCAAAATAATGTTTTCACTTTCACACCACCAACATATCCCATGTACAGGCCCACCACTAATACGTGTTCCAAGCTGACTAAATAATGTTGATGTGGCTTCTTGTGTTG
>OMKL01000118.1:1970-17226 GCA_900302295.1 Parasudis fraserbrunneri
AATGCGGTTTGCTCGTCATCCAAAAACATTAAAATAAATTAACAGTTTATGAGTAATACAAATGTTTTGGATTGACTTAAAAGCAATATGTACAGTATATACAGTTTCACAGCGTAAAATCCTGGTTTTTGGACCCTTCGTGTCCCCCCACTATGTGGAACAATCTGGCACCCCTGTCTAGACTCCTGTAATCAGCTCTCTGGCAACACTTTACAACATGCCAATGCCCGAGTCAGCCTCATATTGTAGGTGAAATACCTATGCATTAGAAACATTCTTTTCCCAGCGAATCTCTTAGGGCGCATTCACACCTATTAGTTTGCTTGCTCTGGTCCGATCAGGGACCAATTTACTTCCACTTGCACAAGGAAACTGCTCTCTAGTTGGTCAGAAATTTGATGCGGGACAACTCCTGTTTTATTAAGTGCATTGTGCACTTTAATGTACTCCTGATTAAGTTTTTTTTTGCCTTAATGCAGCACTGTGCAGCAGACCTCTCAAACCCCCTTTGCCTGAGCTGATTGCTAAAGCGTGAGTAGATTTTGTTGTTCTTGTGTGTTGTCGAAAGTTGTGAGCCGATAGTCATCCGACCAAATCTCTATGAGGCGCTGCACCTCCTCACGAGTCCAGGTCTGCTCGGTTTCATCATGCTGCACGTTGTAGAAACTTGGAGAAACTAATGAAAGGCGCTCGTCCTCTGCCCATAATGCACAGTGTAGCTGGCTAGACTGCAGTTTGGTCAAATCAAGGTCAGATCACATAACCGAAGCGAGACCACTTCTTCAACAGGTCTCGCTGCGAACCAGGATTCGATTCAACCAAACTAAACAAGGCAGGTGTGAAAGTGCCCTTAGTTTAATCAATATTATGCTGTCAAAACAGTTTCATGCTTGTAGGTTAAGTATTTAATGTTCACAATTGGCCAATTGTCCTCTGTCATCTTGTTACAATCAGGAAATGCCCACATGAAATGCATATTATAAGTTGAGAAATCTAGCGATCTATGCACAAAATCGATTTTTTCCCACACCAAATCTCTTAGTTACAACAAGATTGTGTTAGCTAGGCAACGTTGTGTTTAAAGGTGAAGTATTTAAAATGTTCGCTATTTGGGCAAAACGAAATGGCTGGTCTAAAGTAGGGGCAAAACGCACAGTCTCTGAAGAAGGAGAGAATCCAAACCAGGAGATTTTTTTTAATTTTAATTTTTTACTCTCTTTACAAGTGAAATACAACTACTTGTGCCGATTTAAGAGACCATTCATGACTGTAGAAGTAGAATTGGATGTGGCACATTATCAAGTGTGCTGTTATGGTTCATAAACAGAGATGTTCCAGTGCTCCGCGAGTGAGTGAGCGGTGAGTGAGCGGTGCACACAGCTGTCAGACAGTGGTTCCAAAGTTGAGGTAAATTTGAGTGAGGTGTCTTGCTCCATGGCAGAAGTGGATATAGCCCCATGCTAATAAGAAATGTTCATAGTTGGTGTATATAGTTGACATTACCCTGATGAGTAGGCTTTGCCCACTCGCGCAGGTGTAGGCATCTCTCTGAATGCCCCTCTAGTTGACTTTTCCACCTATTTAGATGATGTGCTGACTTTTTCAATGAGAGCAACTAGGTGAATGACTGCATATCTATGGCGCTTTTCTTCTACTAGTATATCACTCAAAGCGCTTTACAATGGAATGACGGCAGACATTTTTTCAGTATGGGTGGCCTCATTGGGAATCAAACCCCTAACCACGCGCAGAGCGCTCTACCAATTGAGCTACACAGGACCACAGATGAGTTTAGTGATTCTGAAACGAATTGCTGGTCTAAGTAACGGCATGATCCTCAACACAGATATGTCGATATTTCCCCAATGACAACACCATTTAGTTAGATTTATAATATAATGTGTAATAAGTTACACGTTATTATACCACTGTGTGTAGAGCAATATCTCAAGACAATGTTTATGTAAGACTTGTACATTGAATTAAATTTTCCAAAGGACTATATGCTGTGAAAATCGAACCTCCATAAATTCAATCTCTTCAGTTATTGTTTGCAATCATTTCCACAAGTCATACAGTGACAACAGAATATAAACCTGATTAAATGGTTTTGTCATTTTATGACAAAGCAGACAGATATCAATTTCTTGAGCGTCTTAATCCTTTCAGGTGTAGCTATGTTTATTTATTTATTTTCCTTTGATTCCTAGAACTCAGTGCCATTGTCAGTGCCATAGAAGGTGAGATTGTACACCTGAAAGGGTAAATGTTTCAAGGACAGAAATCCATGCCCATATATATGTTTACTCAGCCGCTCTGGCTCTTATTATCACGACAATCAGAGGCTCATCACCTCCCAGTCCTCTTGTTCGTGGGCTCTGTCGTTCCTTATTCAGGCCATGGAAGAACAAGGTATCATCCTGCTGCTTTATTTCACACTTCATTTCATGTCTTCTTCATGAAAGCAGGACCTTGTGTCTCATCCTAGCCCCCTGATTGGCTGAAGAAACATTATGCAAATAGTCTCCATGGTTTATGAAGCAGAGGGAGAGAGGGTGGGGGCATATTTTAGCAAACCTTCATGATGTCTCTGCTCTTCCAGCAGCTCCCTCTGAAAGGGCAAACTATTTACCAGATGAAGCTTTAATGCTGCCTTTTTAGCTAAATGGATACGAATTATTGTATAGCGGAGAAAAGAATATCAGGAGGGTGAGAGAGGTGAGCTGAAGTTCTACTAAGAAACACATTGAACTTTTATCATCTTCTACTGCAGAGGATATCCTTTTGAAACCCTTCCCTTCTAACCCATAGATTAGATAAATTGAGGCACACTGATGGTAGATTGAACTGCCTGCTTTTCAGAGTATGACTGCATGACATCACACTAGTATGGGAGCAGGCAGGTACATGCTATAAAATCGGTAGATGAAATTAATTTAATAAATCCTTTAGTGGAAAATAAACCTTGGACCTGCCTTACTATTTTGCCTTGGAGTTTAACCTCAGTTTCACCTCAGTCACTAGGCAAAGTGACTGCACACCTTCAAACACTTGGCATCGATAATATATTGACATTGCTGAGCAACCTGAACTAAATATTTAGTTGAAGTTGATGCTAGACATGACACGATGCTAGCGTTATGAAAAGAAGAGCGGTGATGAGAATCAATTCCCATGCTTTTTTGATATGGATGAGTCTGAAAATGCCTTGTATTTTCCTTGTATTTTCCCAATTGAAAATAACGTTTCGTGGGATGCATTTTATAACCCAATACCTAGTCTCGCATTGCCAGACGTATCTCCACACTACATTATCGCTGTGCCAGTGCAGGAGAGATGTCTGGCAGAACCCATTATCATTGCGCAATAGAGGGAAAAAAACCTTCTGGGTTGTTTGTGTTTCTCAAACCAATCACAATCGTCTAGGACAATGCTAAGCCCGAAATGCACCTGGCAAAATAGCATTTGGGGAGAAATGCTTCTTCATCAAAGCTTTCCATCATGAGAGCTGCTAACTTGAAGACTTGTTGTTGTTGTTGTTGTTGTTGTTGTTGTTGTTGTTGTTGTTGTCGTTGTTGTCGTTGTTGTTGATCCTACTGATGGGGATTTTGAAAACTGAAATAGTCAGCCAATGGGAGGCGTATATGCACGGACGGTCAACATCCTGTGAGACAATTCAATACCTGATACAGCAGATGCATACAGTGGGACAAACATTTCATGGTATGTCATGTTATGTCATGTAGCATTACGTCACGTTGTGTCTTGTCATGTCATCCTAATGGTTTTGGCTCAGCCTTTGTTCTGTTCATATTGTGGGTATGTAGTTTGGGTGAGCATTATTTTCTTTCTCGCTACTGCGTACATGTCACTGGACTGTGTGTGATCCCTTTTATTCCCATGGAATCCAGACACAAGGAAATGAGAGTAAATTGAATCAGTGTTGTGAGTGACAGGGGCATTATGGTCCTCGGTTGGCCGTCTGTAACCAAAGCTCCCAACAGGATTGAGAAAAAATAAATCACTCACAGTGGGGCTTTGCAGCTGTTATCCATTAGGATACATACCGGTAGTTACACGAGAATCAAATCCAGCCCACACTTAAGAGACATCGGAAATTCAGCCCTTTGTGGTGGGGTGTGTCAGTGCTTATTGACAGATACCTTAATGACAGACTTGACACAATTACACATTTTTTTTGTTTTATTTGTTTTTTTCAGATAATGTTTCGGAACATAACTGGTGCATGACAGAAAACAAAAAGTAAAACCAGGCAAGATCAAACAGAGGGCGATCGGTTGAAGATGCACTGTAAAGGTCAGCTATTAATTCATTCACCCGAGGGGTCACAGCTGCCATGGCCATTCAGCACCTTGGCCCTGAGTGTTTCTCACCTCGGAAGTAAATGAGCACCATGTCATCTTACATTGGGATGTGAACAACCGTTTTCTCGCCAAATCTCCCTGCTGTCAAAGCCTATGCTCTAAATAAAAAGGTGCATCTCAGAACCTTTATAGTTTCCCTCTGCTTGTCATATTTTATAGGTACAATGTAGGCTACGTGAGAACTCCCTTTTTCTCAGTGGTCTATAGGTTATATTTAAAACACTTTATTAGCAAGAAATAGAATGAAATAGAATGTGCACAAGTGTCAATTACATTTATATCTCATGCATTTAGCAGGCGCTCTTATCCAGAGCAACTTACAAGTGCAACAGTAGGATGAGCTCAGATCCTACAATCACCAATATAACAAATGTGAAATGCTAAATGTCTAATGAGGGCAAATCAAAAGTGTACATAGAATGAGAATAAGAGGCACATTTAAGATTGCTGAAGTCAGTCATTTTGCCAGGACCCCTTGTAACTGGATATTGTGTGATTTCAATTTTACAACCTATCTCCTACCTTTTAATCTAATCATTTGATTTTGTTTTACAAATTGTGTTCACATATATTGAACCAATGATTGATGAGTGAACAGTGTTTTGATGGCTTGGTAACTTATCATAATGGTTTCCTGACCCCATGCTTTGATGAACCATTCAAGCATAAGAGTTTTCTGGCTTTCTGATAGTAATGACAGTATGCTAACTCAGTTTAACTTGTTTTTAATTGACTTATTACTGTATTATATTACTTTTATGATTTTAATGATTTGTATTCTTATTGTTGTTACTTTTATGGCATTATAGTTAATCATTATAATTGATATTGTACATTGTAAATTGTTTGTTTTATGTTTTATAGATACACTTATGTACTCTAATTCTAATTGAAAATTAGATCTCGATCTCAATGTGACTTATCTGATTAAAGAAAGGTTTGTAATTATAACTAGAATGTAAAGTTTGTGAACAAACTTTAAGTTGACTTGACAAAGACAACAATCAACAGAAATATGTTAACATTTCCAACAAGCCATCCCCCAACTCTCTAAGAGTTCTGAGGGATCAAAGATAGACCAAAGATAGACCAGGGGTGGAACTTAGTTTATTTACATATGAGTCCTGGGTCTAAAGGGTCCTAAATTCTATAGCAAGTTAGAAGGCTCTAGCTTAAAAGTTGATAATAGCCACGCCCCTTTATAAGTCTGAGAAAAAAGCGATGAAAAATGAGCAAAAGAAAGGATAAAAGTGAGCTATCCATACAAAAAGCATAAGCACAAAGCTGTAGGAAGAGTAGCGTTGACAAAAAATTACAATATCAGTAAGTTGGCTTTGTCAAGCCAACTTAATTATGTTGGCTGTATTACTGGCTGTATTACAGCGATATGCTTGCTGACAAGCATGTATTGCCAGCGATACGACATAGGCTACTGTCTTTCAGAGGCTCCAGCACGCTCAATTTTGATGCTAGAGAGAAGATCGTGACATCATCATATTATGAAACTAGAGATCGTGAGAGATTCGTAGATACCAACTATGTGATGTTAGCTTACAGATAAAAAGGTTAAATATTGCACCAAAGTTAAGCTACATTTTGATGGGGGAAAACATGGGCATGTTGCTGGCAGTATGGCTGCTGACTGCTGCTGCCTGCTGACTGTGCTGAGTGAGATCGCTGGAACAGCAACCTTTTTAAACGCTGTAAACTTTTTAAAACAATAAGCTATTGTTCATAAACCACAGCGTTTAAATCCAGGAAAAAGAAAATACTTAAAGGATTAGGCAATTGCTGTAATTTTCTTATTTTCTTATTTTCAACACGAAAATAACAACACCGATAATGCATTTGTTCTACTTACAGGTATGGTCCATCTAGCAAACACCAGATTATAGCTCATATCCTGAAGTCATAGAACTCCATTGTTGTCCAAAAACTGCTTAAGTCACAGAGCCATACTGTTGGCTTAATTCACCATTGTGATGAACGCAGGCATCATACTTTTTTCCCAGAACTACTTTATGAAGTGACAGTGATGGCCTCAAGTCTGCCTGAACCGGAACTACTTCCGCGGCAATCACTGTCACTTCATAAAGTAGTTCTGGGAAAAAGTATGATGCCTGTGTTTATTGCAATTATACATTTTATTAATAGGGCTTGGGAGAGGAGAGGAGATTATGTTTCTTTAATAATTTATTTTTCACCATTGCAACTGTATGTGTGGTGTCTTCTCAGCCCATGTGGGCTGGGCATATTGAGTGCATGACACAAAAATCGAAAAAGAAATCAAAGAATCAAATCAAATCAAATCACGTTCTGCAGATGAAAAGGGTTCTAAGGACAATCGTACCACCTTACCAAAAACCCTTTTGGAACCCTTATTTTGTAGTGTGTTGGAAATTATCTTGTTGTGAACCATTAGACTCCCATAAGTTGATTTGTCAACACATTTTCAGGGGCCAAATATAAACCTATTGAGCTCAGGGGTACATATGTGAGAATAATAGTGTGAAGTAGAGGGATACACTGATGGGGTACAGGCTCACAGAGGCGAACGATCACACTGGTGTGATTAGAATTCTGAGAAATAAACATTCTAATGATGATGTAACAATGGCTTCTATACAGTGTCGGGGAGTAGTTTTACTACATCTTGCAGTAGCTTGCCGGTAGTTCAACTAACTTCAAATTTACATTGTGATTTTATTGCTCATATGTGATATGAAGTACTGTAGTATGAACTACTTTTAACTATTAATCCTGCTCTGACAATACAGCTGGTCAAGTTTTAACTGTTTGTGCAAGGTACAGTAGATTAAATCAAAATCCAGTTTTATTTAAGGTTTACATACAACAAGTATATATACTTTGCACTTTTTCTGTGAGTGATAAGTGTGCACTTTAGTTTTTGGAATAAACTCAAGTGGTGTATTTTGCAGTCATGTGACTTCATTTTGTATTATTTTTTGTTAGAATTTTGTATTCAACTACTTTTTCTACAGTAAGTAGAGTAGTACAGTTTCTAAAGTAACTTTAGTTAACCAAACTAATATTTCTCTTGGGGGTAGTTTTGCCCCAGTTAAACTTCTTCCAGTATGAAGTACAGTAATTGGTAGCTTACAAAACTTTTCCTTCAGAGTATAGCTTCCCCAACACTGTTGAAAGCTATAGAGTTCTAGAATTCCAAGATAGAATTCTGAGGGGGGGGGGGGGGGTGAGGGAAACGTACACCTCAAAGGGTTAACACTGAGTAAAAAACAGTTGGGTGCACACTTTGATGCAATATTGTTATTGACTGGGACTGAAAATAAAATCTGTGTTGCAAAAGCATAGCTATTCTACTGACTATCTTACCCTGAGAAAAACAGTTGTTAACATGTCAGTTGTACTTCTAAGGGTTTCAGTAAATTAGGATTTTGCATCAGAGCTATGAATGTGGAACCAACTATTTTGCTTTTACTGAGAAAAATAGGAGGCCAGTGGGAACATTATCTTACCATCTGTTAATTATAGGGTCTGCTGTTTTCTATCTGATGCTGTGACAAAGCTTCAACACAGTCCTAAACAAACACACAATACACAGCAAACCACCTTTGATAAAGGACTCAGAGACCTATAGAATCCATTTGGATGATTATCATACATTTTGAGACAGAAAACAAACTTCAAAACACAACTGCTGGCAAGTGTTATGCAGCTAGCAGTCAAGGTTTAAGTGGTAATCCATAAGATCCTCACTTTTGTTTATTTTGGCGACATCTATGGCAAATAGACATTTATCTATATAAAAATGTTAGAGATTATTACTTTAATCACACAGCAGCTGTATGCCACTAAAAGTTTTTATTAGTCTTTGATATTACAAGGCTTGACTACACTGGCTGCAAAAGGGAAGCTTTCAACCTTAGATATTCATAAGTTGGTCTATGATGCAGCATTTACATAATTGATCAGGTTGTCTGTGGGCCATATTAATGGGTAGTGACAGAATTTGATGAGCAGGTTAGCGGGGTGATGATACGGGTTCAGGAGGCCAAGTGGCTGAGTTACTGCTAATGTGACGCTGCTATCCGAGGACCACCGGAGGATCTTAATGACCAAATCAAGTTAGGTACTGTAAGTCTCCACCTGTGCCTCACTGAACAGGATCATTTCAGTTTAGGGCCCGGGGCACAGAGCAAGCCCTGGCATCGTTTGTCTCCTTCCTTTGCCCAGGATGACTGAGCTCAAATGAGCCATTCTTTATCATCTCACAGACAAATATAAGTGATACGGTCTACCTGTTACTGTGGGAGGCACTTAGATATGATCAAACCAAACAAATAATATGCTCAAGCTTTTGTGGGGCTGACAGTGACAATTCATAACTGCAGATTAATAATCCGTGACACAGAAAGTGGTTACACATATCGCAACTGCAATAATAAAACCATGGACTGCAAAAATATAAAGATCTATGATGGGTAAATGGTAAAAGATCACAGTTTATCAAAAACGTATTTTTACCCTTCATTTTAGGTATGCGTATTATAGGGGTTACAAGTCAAGATAATACTGTGTGAGTTTTTGATGCGGATCAGTAGAGGTGAATAAATTATATGAATTTTTGTTTTTTATTAATTAGTTGGATTATTGCCCATGGCCATGCGCGCTCACATACACACACACACACACACACACACACACACACACACACACACACACACACACACAAATACCCTACAGTACATCTTGAACAGTGCTGATGATATTGAATTGTGAGAGCTGTTGTTGCAGGAAAAGAGACATCTTTGATGGCTAATTAGTGTAGGCAGCTGTCAGAACAGTAATGGCAGAGGTTTGAAAGTTTTGATACTGGTTATATTTATGCTTTCACAGCTCTCTCTTTGTTCTCTTAGGGATTATTGGGTTGCTAAGGACTCTACTGAAGAGAGGCGGCAGAAGAGAGGGAACATCAGATTTCCTCTCTTCCCGTGGCCAATGTGACCACATTAATTATAGATATCAGGAGCGGTAGTTACATTCTCTCTACATTATTTTTAGAATACGAAGGGCTGATTTATTTCTTTAATCGAGACGACAGGTGTCAGCTCAGTTCATAAGAAAGATACTGAAACCTACTTGAAGTTGTCAGATGGTGGCATTTTGAGGAGGTTGAGGTGTGAGGGGTCTATTTGTGGATACATGGCGCCAGGCTAAAGGAGGGAGGTGTAGGTGAGGGTGTCATCCAATTATTAGAGCCTGTAACCTCTTACTGAAAATCACCTTGTTACAGTATGCATGACCAACATACATGCACTGAAGGGCACAAGGGAAGCTAAACACTTGGGGCCTCATTCTGACTTCCTTACTATCCAAGCATTTTATGCAGACCTCACTGCACACCTTGGCCTATACTACATATTCTCATGTTGAAAGCTGTACTTGTACTTTTTAGTCCTGCTAGCAAGAGGTAGCAAGGTGCTTTAGGGATAGCATACTTCAGGGTTGGGTGATAATTCAATATTATCATTTATCGTATCTTATTGGCTTCATATTGTGATTAAATTATTATATTGTGATATTGCTGCACAAAATTCTGTCAGCTAAATTAATGATAACCACATTAACTAAAATTTGTTTGAAAATAACAGTTTTGGTTAGATATCACACTGTACATTATCAATGAGATGAATAGCAACTGGAATATTTATCAAATATCGTGACATATATTGATATTGGAAAAATTCCACATGATTATCATGATATGAATTTCTTTCATATCACCCAGCCCTAGGATGGCGATGTCAGTCACTCTGCTGGGCGGTCGGTCATATCAACAACTTTGGTCCTAACGAGAACTTTAGTAAGATATCTTGAAAAGTAATGGCTGGATTGGCATGTAATTTGCTGTGCACATTCATGATCCAAAGAGGAAGCAACATATCGATTTGGTGACCCCATGACCTTTCCTCTAGCGCCACCATCAGGCCAAACTTTCAATTTCCAAATGAAAGTACTGTATCTCCTGCACCGTTAGATGTACAGAAATTTGCTGTGCATATTCATGACCGTTAGAGGAAGACACCTATTGATGCTGGTGTCTCCATGACCTTTCCTCTAGCATTTTCCATCAAGCCAAACTGAAAAGTTATTGCCAGATTGCCATACAATTTGCTGAGAACATTCAGGGCCCCAAGAGGAAGAAACTTATAGATTTTAGTGACTCCCTGACCTTTCCTCTAGCACCACCATCAGGCCAAAATCTTCAAATGAACATATCTCCTCACTTGTTAGTTGTGCTGTCACAAAATGTGATTTGAACTTTCATAAAAATAAGTTTTTATGAAGCAAAAACTCTAGTGAGAATGCAGGACGCTAAAGATGGCAATATCAGTCCCTCAGTCTGTCACTTTATTGGTTGGGTGTATGTAGCAGCACAGCCTCTAGCCACCGCTAGCCAGGCTTTTAGACTCCTATAGTCTTGTTATTATGTCTGAATAAAATCAGAACAACTGTATTTCACATTTCAATCACAGAGATTTTAGCAAGCAATGACCTCACAAACAAAACAGTAAAACAACATTGTGTGTTTGCCCCAGACTTGGGACAAACGTTGTACAGCAAACTCTGACCGTCTTATCCAGAGATTTACTAAGCCGTCCCACAGCTGCCATCTGACAGAGTGATTGGTCTGATGGTTGTCTCTTACCAAGCCAGTAACTTGCTAAATGTGGACTCTTGCAACAGCCAGTCATGTTGCTGTTTCAGTGTCTGCTGGGTTACTGTAGCCAATTGTACAAGCCCACAGCACCTCCCAAGCTGAACCCACAATTGGCAAGGACCACATCTCTATTTTCCAAGTAGCCACAGCACACAACCCTAACACTGTCTGCATGGGATTAGTATTGCAGGATAACATGGGTAGGAAGGTATGTCATTTTTTCTTTAAATCACCTCATGTCAGTCATTTCAAAGAACAATCATCACAGGATTTATCATTTAATAGAATAGAATAGAATAGAATAGAATAGAATAGAATATCTTTATTGTCAAGTTCATTTTTATACCTAGCAAGCATGTCTTTTTATATGGCGTGGGAGGAAACCAGAGTGCCCGGAGGAATTTTTTTTAAAGATTTTTTTAAACGTTAAACCCGTTGCTTGCATTAATCGTGTTAAGACATATGAAAAATATGTAGCAAAATGCATCTGTAGGGGCAGCAGTCATGAAGAAATGCATGAAGAAATGGTTAGGGAAAGTAATGATAAGTGTTTATCAGTCACATGAGTCTTCAGTAATGGTGAATGGTGATCCATTTTGTGAATAAATGTGTTCTTTGATGTAATAATATCTTTGTTGGCAGATGGCTCCTTCGGCCAATCTCCATTAACATTACTGCTACTGTACCATGCATAATTAGCAAGCATAGCTCGACCTGAGTAACGTTACTTAATACTTGTTGCTCCACTCGGAAAATCTGTTCATCACTGCATCAATTATACAACTTGGCTTAATCCAAAAGTCAGTTTGGATACATTGTATAATTAAATACATAAGACATTCAGGGGATGTCTGGTCACTCACTATTCTCCCGGTCTGTATGTCAGAGTGATCAGAGACTTCGACAAACTTTCCCTCTGCGGCTGGATCAAAGCTATGGGAGGCGTTTGGGGTCAAAAAGGGCAATGCGATTAATTGCGTACATTTTTTTTTAACACGTTAAGGTTTTCAAATTAATCGAAATAATTAATGTGTTAATATTGACAGCCCTAATAAATGTATAAGTATATGTAATCAGCATCACACAAACTGTGGATCTATACAGTAACAGAATTGACAATGGACATGGGAGTTTGCTGAAAAACAGTAGGTTATTTGCCCAGATGGTTACTTCTGCAGGGAAGAACACCCTGTAATAATCACAAATTACATGGTACTAAAATCATCAAATTGGTGAAAATAACATTACCAGAGTACCTTCCCCAGTAAAAGTAATCCTGTCCGGCCCATCAGCTGTATAGGCAGAGGTATGTTCTTCTCTTGTAAACCTGGTGATCACAAAGCAGTTTGCGGGACCACAACATTATTTAAGGAATATACAAAAATATGAATGTATAAAAATATAGAAATGTATGTATGTATGTATGTATAAATATATCCCAATGGTTAACATCTTTATAAGCATTTTCTTCCCTGTGAAATAATTTATATTTTGATTCCACAGTCTCTCATAAAGAGCTTTGGTGTCACAGATCACACTTCTGTGCTTGCATTCCTCGGGGGGTTGTACGTGTAGGTATCACTATGTTTTTAGCTTCTGTGAACCAAGGAAGTTGAGAACAATTTGAGACTTGTCACAAGTCAAGTCACAAGGTTGATACATATATAAATGTAGATTGTGTATTGCTACAGTAACTGCTTAATAAACATGTATCATTGTGATTGTGATTGTGATTGTACCAGTGGCATAGACAGAAATCGTGTTTTGGGTGGGCCTAAATAAATGTGTGTGGGCCAAATTTTCCCAGCA
This sequence comes from Parasudis fraserbrunneri, assembly GCA_900302295.1. Classification (NCBI taxonomy): domain Eukaryota; kingdom Metazoa; phylum Chordata; class Actinopteri; order Aulopiformes; family Chlorophthalmidae; genus Parasudis; species Parasudis fraserbrunneri. The sequence continues at coordinate 14,868 of OMKL01000118.1, forward strand.
AAATTTTGGCTAACAGTACACATTAGAATAAAAAAATATATGATGCTTTCATTAGGCTTACAAAACAGGACAAAAAAAAAACGTAACTTTGCAAGCAAGCCCTTTTAATGTAAATAATATCTCAAAAGATAAAACCAACAGTCAAAAACCTTTTATAACACACTGTAATCTGTCAGACACAACAACAGCAGCATTAATCCAGCGTATGAAAAGAGGTACACTGGCACCATCATGCTCAGTTAAAACCCATGATCTGAACATAGCCTGGCACGGCAGCCACATAAACCACACACACACACAGCTGGCAGACACAGGAACAGCAGCATAAAATCCAATTGTACACCCAACAAAAACTGTATGTTACCAATAAACAACAATATTAAAATAGGCAAGACTACAGTCAGAAATCGTTAGCTTACTTTTGATGGTTACAGCAGGAGATGATGAGGGCAAGTTTATCCAGACATGCTCGAGAGAAGGGACAAAGAATAGTTCAAGAGTTCAGTCTGTATGTCACCATTGATGCCAAGATGACATTATATCTGGTTGACGAATCTCTAACATATAGTAGACGATTCATGTTGGGAAATGTGTCTGGGGCATACGTTGAGTACTTCAACGAGTGATGGAAAGCCCTGTCAATGTTCTGCATCTTCCACAGCGATTGAAAATGGGATGCTGGCGGGCTCTACGTCTCGTTACCTACTTGGCACTTGTTGAGGAGAAACTGGGACAAGAGCAGGTGTCTGGGTTGAGAATGATGGTTGAACATCTCTTCCTCTTGCTCCTCACGATGTCTTTTTGTGACAAACTTAAGGAAACTGCTTTGTTTCGCCATGATTTAACCTTAACCTACATTAACATTACCATTCCTCTGTGCAGTGTGTGGGCTGTAGGTTGAATGAAAGGGGAGGGGCTGCTCCCTATCAGGCATTTGCGAAAAAATCAGACCTATCCTCATCATATGGTAAACAAGAAGCAAGAAACATTTACAAACATTTACATTTACATTTACCAAGAAACAATTTTTTTTTTTTTTTATTGGTCACATAGTTAAAGATATATAATTGAAGTAGTATCCATTTACTGCTATTCAGTGGATGATCCAGCTTTGACTTCACGTATTAATAAAAAGGAAGCCTTCTGATTGGGTGGGCCTGTGCCGCCTAGGCCCAAGACTGGCTTCGCTTGCATTATACAGAATATAAACACACTGGTTGGCATACATTCAGTATGTATACATAAATATCCATTACATATAAGGCTGTATGACTGATACACTCTGAAAATAAAAGGCTCTATAAAAAAGATGGTTCTTTGGCCATAATCATTGGGCAGTCTATTTTGGGTGCTACATAGCTAATATTTGTCAAACCCAACCAATTATCTTATACAGCACCAACAAAGGTCCTACAATTACTGCTCTGAAGAACCAAATTTTTTTGGGTAGGTTTAGGAGGCTGTAAACTGTATTTTCAGATTCAATTCACAAAGGCATTGTTGAGGGTCTTCCCCGTTCTCAGATGACGTTTCACAGAAGCTACAAAGCCATTAGGACTTGGCAGGGCACGAGCAGAGCATCCCAAACTCTAATTTATTTAGCAGTGGGATTAAATTAGCTTGTCTGTGAGCTTATTTTGAAAAAAAAAAGAAGAAGAGATGATTAAGTCCAATTCATTTCTCTCCAGCGTCTCCATATAGTGTCACCTTGGGTATAATTTCACTAAATTTGGTGCAAAATGATCAATATCCTGAGCGGTGAGAAAGTGGCAGGTGACATCTTCTGAAAGAGCTGGAAGTGATAATGGATCCCTCATCAAGGCTGATACACCAGCAGCATGTCAGTAACTCTCTTCCTCCGATCTCTCCTGAGGATCTGCAACCATGTGTATTATCATATCAAGTGATTGCTTTCAATGTGACTTTGATTGATATCAAATTCACACTGTTTTCTAGTTCACAGACAAGAGGCTGACTTTCCCCCTGCTTTCATGGGGAGGGGGGTATCGTTTACAACGTGAGCCAACACATTACTTCTGATGCGAATATATTGTGATACACATGATGGGACCACAATGGGACTTAATCATCTCCATCTCTCCCTCAGCTATGATAACGTTATGTTTTTAGCTCTGGAGTAGTGGATTAAGCCACTGAGGCTTTTACCTGTCGCGTACATCCCTCAGAAACGTGTCCTGTGATGGCAGAAACAGGAGCCGTCCTTAACATGATCTCTCTCTCTCTCTCTCCCTCTCTCTCTCTCTCTCTCGCGCTCTCTCTCTCTCTCTCGTGCTCTCTCTCTCTCTCTCTCTCTCTCTTTACAACAGATGGAGCATAATGGCTTGACAGAGGTGAAAAA
>OMKL01000126.1:0-17030 GCA_900302295.1 Parasudis fraserbrunneri
TCGAGGGGTTAATTGCTTTAATATGAAAATGTAATTTGCCAATGTAATTTAATGTAATTGTAATTGAAAATGTAATTTGGCAATGAACAGCTCCAACAATTTTAGGCAAACGGTGGTTTCTACAGTGCACTGTGGTCCATAAGCTGTAGGTAGCATTTTTCTCTCTCTTTTACAAAACAATCGTCATCATTTTAATGATTATCATTGTCAACATTAGTGGTTTTCTATTTGTGTGTCAGACCCTAGATGAGATGGCAGATATGGAGGCGGACATCCGCGGGCTGGACGAGGACCTCCGCGTGAAGACGGCCTCACTGAAGCTGGCCCACACCAGGCTAGAGAACAGGACCTACAGGCCCGGGATGGACTTGTGCAGGGATGAGGTAAACAGCTTCATCATCATCTTGACCTTCGATGATATCATGTTCACTGGAACAGTTGTTCATACTGTAGCTTACTCATATGGATGATGAAGATAATATTTATGGGGAAGTCAGGGTCAAGTTTATGATGTGTTTATCAGAAACAGAAACACTCGATTTGCCAAATACAATAAATGTGCACGAGATATTCTTAGTGTTAATGGTGCAAAGACATATAACTTACAGAGTTCCACATTATGACAGACAAACATGGTACAAAAGCAACAGGACCTCATGACGAGTACAAAAAATATTGGTGATTTTTAGACAAAACTTAATGAAATTATTTTAGAGGATTTTAAGAGATTATTTGATTTGGAAGTATGAATATGAGTGAGAGATTGGAACACAAATCCCACAAATGTTATTTTGAGTAAATGTTTTGGAAAAATGAACTTATATTTATAGTTCACTGGGTCATGAAATTATAGTATACTGAAGTATTTATTTATTTATCTGTTAGACTCTGGTAAATCTTTAATCAAGGTATTGGTGTGACCCCTTGATTATATGTATATATTTCTTGACTTAAACTGAATGCATCAAATATGTATGTATTTGTCCTATCTACGACATGTGTTGCTGTCATTGTGTATGTCTTGTCCTGTGTAAATACAATTATTTTAAGGCAAGGCAAGTATATTTGTATAGCACATTTCATACACAGAGGCAATTCAAAGTGCTTAACATAAATAGATACAAAAAAAAGGAAAGGGCATTGAAAAATAAAAACATAAAAAAAAGTATAAAAGGCATAAAAAGAAGAAAAAGTCACAGTGTATTTTAGAGTCAGAGTGCAAATTACTAGCAGCAATTAAAGGCAGAGGTAAACATAAAAGTCTTAAGCCTATTTTTATGATGATAGGCCGATTTTGTTTTAGACTTGATGTGGATGTTAAAATTTAGATGTGAGTCAATAATAACACCCAAGATTTCTGACTTGGTTTTTAGACTTCAAAGATTTTAAAATACAACAGCAAAAAAACTAAAGTAGAAATACCCTGGTAGAATAGTACTCTTACATTCAACATCCTACATAAGTAAAAGTGTACAAATATTTGATATTGAATGTTAAAAAAAAAAAAGAAAAAAAAAAGGAAAAGAACTGAGTGATGTTCTTGCATTTCAATGCTTGGTAGTGTTCAGTCCTCGATGAATTAACCACTAAAGATTGTGTTAAAATGGTTGGTGATCCAGTTATGTTGGCTCTGATTACTTGCTCAGGCTTGAACTTTGAAAGGCCATCACTTTCATCAACTTACCGGTATCCTGTTTTGTCAACAAAACCTTCAAAGTAACAAGTGGTGAAATACCAAACCTTTCTTGACCAGAGTAAAAATACTTATTTACTTTCCATCCCCTGTCTAATACTTGCTGTTTGTATCCAGGTTCAGCATGGGCTGGTAGCTGAAGTGAAACAGCTTGAGGCCACCATCATGGCTCTGAAACAGAAGCTGTCTGAGGCCCAGTGAGTCATCCTAGCTACGTGCTATCTCTCCACAGCCCAGGGGGAAACCCCATTTTACAGCTGAATAGCATCTTTCCCTTGCACTATCTTTCTCACTCTTACATAATACTGTTTGACGAGGATTAATCTTCTATCCGCTAATAGCCTCACTCCCCTCTCAAGCGTCTGTTACACACTTCTTTCTGTTACACATTGACTACACTGCAAAAGAATTTCCTTTGCAAGAAATTATTTAATTTTTTTGTCTGACTGTTGATTATTAAAACCTTATTTACCTTAAAACAGGTCAAATAAATCTGTAGGGTCATATAATTTCACTTTTTTCATTACCATTCAGCTTGTGTCAAGGATTTTCTAAAAAATGAGCGACATTATCTTACAACAAGTGGAGTGGTCTGCCTAATTTCAATATTGTGACTTGTTTGGAGAACTTTCTTCAAACCAGTTCATTTGTATTGAACAAAGTGAAAGTATCTTCTCACAGCATTGGCAGAAACATAAGATTCTAAGATTTAATAATCCGGGAAATTGTTAAGATGGAGATTTTTTTTCACAGTGTATACCATGAGATATCAATACATGAAATCTAGAGACTAACCCATGTCTTCAACCTGTCACTATACGGTGCACCTGATTTCACTTTGGGGGTTAAAGGTGCAATCTGTAATCCAAATGTAAACTAATAGCGGTAGCCCCACCTCTGAAAACTATGGGAATGGAGAAATTCTTTCATTCTCAAATTGATTGAGTGAGCTCTTAAAACTTAACCCGTGTTTTTAATGCATTTTGATCCTCTAAAAGTTTTGTTTACATTTGTAATGTTTGTAAACATTGGCTAAACATTTACCAGTATTTTCAGTTAAAAACATTTCAAGAATCTATATGCATGCAGCCAAAATGTATAGGGTCAAATAAATAAGTGGTCCTTTTAAATGAAGTTAGAAAACTAACCATCCCATCTATTTCTCCCCTCCTCTCCTCCTAACCAAGACATTCTTTGCAGAAGATGCAGCTCCACCATGCTCGGATGTCCCAGGATCTTTCCCGCAAGCAAGAAGCCCTGTCCCTGGAGCAGCGCACCATGAATACCCGAGGACGCCTCACCTCACCTGCCTACACCGACAAGGCTCCGTCTGCTGTTGTCCCACTGGCTAACTCGAGTGGGAGAAGCAACCTGCGGCTGTTGGCTTCATAATGTGCGTGTCATCACCACCACATTGCTGATGTACGCTCTGGTCATTTTCTAGCTGGTACCAATTTACTATAAAGTGTACATCTATAGTTCATTACAAGGATATTCATAATGACCTATAACTGTGGTTACTAACATGCATAATAGCTCTTAATGCCCGTACAACAGTATTTCAGCTGTGATGGGGCAGTTTGTATGTTGAGAGGACATTGTATGTTACAAGCCTATTATGAGAGCTTCTGAAGGCTTATAGACTATTATAAAATGTTTAAAATCCATTATAGCTGCATGCTTTAAGAGAAGTGTCATTGAAATGTCTCATCATGAAAATGGTCCCCTGTGCCTGTTTAGACTTGTGTTGTTTGTGGAGTGCAGCAGACATAGACTGGGATAGGATTCACTCTATACTGTGGTGTACAAAATGAAAAAAGACAACAGAAAGAAAAGGTACACTCAGTTAGATTTTCAATCATTTGGAATGAGGACCGTGACTCAACCGCGAAAGATCTGTGGAATAAACACATCATTTAAAGGTAGACTTTGTAATGCCGTCAGTGACCTCTAGGCAAAAGAGCCCCGCTTGGTACTGCACTTAAAATTTTTGGTTTTTGTCTGATGGGTGGGTTGAAATTGAGTGGGAATAGGGGAGGGGTTGCTATAATGAATTTCTCCAGACCACTCTTGGCAGAGCTTGAGATGTGGCCAGCAATCGCAACCCCGCCCTTATCCCCACTCGACTCCAACCCACACATTTTTAACAAATTGCAGTACCAAGAGGGGCTATTTTACCTGAAGGTCGCTGTTTTACGGCAGTACAGATTTTACCTTTAATGGTTGAGTCTACACAGTCCTCACTTTGACGGGCCGGGAACAAGGACCATGTAGACTCAATCATTAAATGATGTGGTTAATCCATGTCACTCCGGTCCTCATTCCAATGTTTTTCGAAAATCATACTGAGTGCATCTTTAAACGTTTTATTCTTGCCTGTTTATATTAGATGAATAGAATTGTGCAAGTCGTGTTTAAAATTTGGAATATTCAATATTTACACGGATTATCTAAAAAATTAGATAATGGCTTTCCTTGCTTTTGAAAGTATTTATCGGTTTGGGTTAATATACTTCACAATTTGGTGACTGGTTAAAGATGCTTCATTTTCCCCCCAAGGCGAACAGACTTGAATGCGACAGCAGTCATGTTTATGCCTGTTTATGGTCCTCTCTGTTATTGACCATTAGCTCTAATGACTTTGTTTATCCCCCATTATTGTTTGATCAATGGGGGCTGTTTGCAGCATGTGGAGTATGATTATGATGTGAACTTTGTCTCATACAATATGGGTGGTTTAGATAAAACAATGTGGTAAACATGCACAGGGTGGAGAGACTCGTAGACCTTAAAATACCCTTAACTGCCTCTCTCGGCTGTAATGTCTTCAAATGAGTTTGCTTTTGTCAGTTACTATCGCTTTACGAGGATTAGAAAGAGATAGAGGGCTGTGTTTCTAAGAAGTGTGTATTGTCAGAATTTTCATTATATGCTGTATTTAAACTATATTATAGCTATATATATCCATATCCATTATGAATATCCATATTCATCATACATTTTTTGGTGATGGGGTTTTTTGGTCCTTGCTTGCAGACATTGGGTCCAGCTAAGGCTTTAGGCTGGTTGTTAAGAGCAATATTTCTGTTTACCAGGGAAGTTGAGATGACAGATAATAACTTTCTCAAGAAATATCATGGTCGAAATGTCATAACTTCCTTTTCCTTCAGTGTAAATCTTGAAGAGTCAGAGAGTTCAGCCAGCTGTGAATTAAATTGATATTTCTCAAAACTCTTCCCCCAGATGAGTGTTCAGATGTATTCCGAATTAGGCTCTAGCACAGCGGTTATCAACCCATTTCAGGCAGTGGCACACTTAAGAATAACAAGCATGAAATTTGTGATGAAGCTGCGACCAATTTGGCTGCAGGAAACCCCTCATGTCTACTGCTTCTTGGTGCGTTTTTCTGAAATTTGATTGGATCTGGCGGTCATATGGTTTGGCCAATCAATTATCTACATGACACAGCAAGTTCAGTGAGAATCAGGTGAACAGGCTACGGGGAGTAGGGAAAAAAGTGTTTTTCAAAAAAATTCAATATGGCGTACTTCATAGGTCCTTATGGCAAGTGTGTTGTCCATGAGTAGATACATCTCCGGACATCAGTTTCATGACTGTATGACTAACGGATCAGGAGATACACTCATTTGAAAATTGAAAGTTTGGCCTGATGGTGGTGCTACAGGAAAGGTAATGAGGTAACCAAATTCAATAGGGTTCTTCCTCTAGGGGTCATGAATGTCCACCACAAATTTGAAAAGATTCTAATGAAAGCTATTCGAGTTATCACGTTCACATTTAGGATCTGCCGTGGCGGTCCGGGTGAATCCATAATATCCCGACACCATCGTTTATGGATAATTATCTGGTGGCAAAGACCAGTGTAAACTAAGGATAGCTGGATGTGTGTTGTTTTATCAGTCAGATGTAGGCTACAGGTGATGGCTTTTCAAAGTTCTACATTTTGACGTTTGATTGTAGCACCACCATTTGGCCAACTGGTGTGAATTTTGGTGTGAGGCAGTGGCACATCAATATCTGTCATTGTGGCAAATTTCATGTCTATCATGTGATTTTTTGTAAACAGCGTCACCATGTGGCCGAATGACACAAAACTTTGCACACCTCTTCCTTATCTTGGTGGAAACACGTATGTGACGTTTTGTGCAAATCAGACAAAGTGTACAGGAGTAACACTTCACTTCCTGTTTACAATGTGTTTTTCCAAAATTCAGTTGGATGTGGCAGTCATATGGTTTGGCCTAGCAACTGTCAGAATTACCCAATGAAAGGCAGATTATCCCTATATGGCACACAACAGGTTTTGTGAGAATCAGGTGGACAACCTAGGAGTACTAGGGTAAAAAGTTATTTTCAATCAAGCAAAATGGCAGAAAATCCAATATGGCGGACATGAGTGGTCCTATTGGCAAAGTTGAAGACCAAGGATAGCTGTGCATGTGTACAAAATCTCCTGGCAATTAGACTTGACAGTGTACGAGTTTTAAAAAGTTTGACCTTTTGAACTTTGATTATAGCGCCCCCATCAGGCCAATTAGTGTGATATATGTTGTGATGCTTTGGCACACCAATATGTATCATTACGGCAGTTTGCACATCTCTATCATGTACTATGTCATGGCAAACCACTTTTTTTTTTTTTATTATGGTTGAGAAGAACCGAAAGATCTACAGATGGACTGACAGACAGACAGACTGACTGACTGACTTGTACCAGCTGCTTGATCACAAAATATTCCAAGACACAGGCACACACCGAATAATTTTGCTTGTAAATGTCATATAAAGCTTACAATGATCATGTAAGGAGAGATAGCCAAGGAGCAGCATGTGTTAAAGCGGACATACTATGTATCTTTTCAACAATTTTATACGACTTCTTTGAATCTGTGGAACAGATTAGAGACTCTGTGTTTCACAAAGAAAATAGTCTAAATCTAATTTGAATGATTTATTTTCCAGCACCTCTTTGTATAGAGCATGCTGTTTTTGGTGGGTATTGCACACACCACATTTTAAATGAATTATTTAAATGAATTATTTTCTTCCCTACACCATCAACATCTTTACACCAAAGAAAATAAACATACAAACTGGGCAGTACATTAGGTAGGCAGTATTCCTGTTGACTAAATCTATGTTCAGTTCTTTTTTTCTATATTTGACGAAATGGATCTGTTTTGTTTAGTGACACTAAACGGATGATACAAGAAACTACTAAACTAATTACAGTAAATAAGTAAACTAATTACAATATGGTAAGGTTTGGGTATTATTATTGTATGTTGCTATCTCCTTAATACTTCATGAAGAAAAACACAGTATAAGATGTGAACCAGGGCTGAAATCAAATCACTTTCCATTCAGTATAATACATTAAGTAAAATAGTAACAGAAATTTAAATATTCTTCACCAAGATATGAGTGGATTAGATATAATAAAGATTTGTTGAAAACCAATTCCCAAATTCACTAGATTGCTCATAAACTGACTACAACAGCACCTTTGTGAAATGTGAGTTGTTTTCTAACAAAGATTGTTACTGGATAAGTGTCATCCTGTTCGCTGATAACAAAGTGCAACAAGATGCAAACATTTTCTACTCAATTTTCTTCCCTAAAAGGGCTTTTTCATGACCCTCCCACCTCTCTCTCTCTCTCTCTCTCTCTCTCTCTCTCTCTCACACACACACACACACACACAAGGCAGTGCCAAAAACAGATCCCCCCCCCAGCCCAACGGCGTATCCTCTCCCCCGCGTTGACCATCAACTACAGTGTTTTATGGCTTTACTGCCTGAGGGCTCCAGTTCATTTAGAAGGGGCCTAGCTATAACTGGATGGCCATGCGCTTCCTGACAGGCTGAATTATTCTGAATCATTTCACTAAATGGCCCAGATGCTACCTGTCTGTTGTCCTCCAATGACGGGGCAATTATGGCAGCCTGGTGCCTCCTAAATGCCACCCACTTCTGCATGAGTGGAGACCTTCCCTTATCTGCCTCTCTGTCATGGTGCAGAGCGCGTCACACCCTCCCCTCAGTTCCCACACACACACACACACTCACACATACACATACACATACACACATATCACCACCACCAATACTTCCCTCTCACTGTCACACTGTCAGAGAAGTAGGTGCTGTCTACCTGTTCTTCTCAGTATCTGCTCTGAGCATGAGGGAGAATGCCTGCCTCAGCCGTATCTCCTTTGCCTGGTTGGATCTGTGTCTAAAGGAGAATCTGCCTCTTTTTTTAATATGTGGTTCATACAGGGTAAATAAGGATGACTGGAACTCCTGCGAGTGACTTTTCTCAAATTCACCGTGTTTATTGAGCGCTCCTTGGGTAGGAATTTCCTTTGAACTATCTGGTTTGGCTTGGGTTTATCTTGAGATTTAAACTTAAGATGGCAACTGGGATGTAGTGCCATCAATGTGCCAAGTGGCTTGTTTCTCTCTGAGCTGCTTAAGTGCCAATCTGTGACCTAAATGGTAGAGATGCAAGTGAAAGCCAAGGATTGTGTTGCCCTGGTCGTCTACTGCTTCACCTTCCTGCTGGGCCTTCCTGCCAACCTGCTGGTCCTCTTTGTGTACGTGCGCAAGGCCCGCAAGCGAGGCGCCACGCCCAATGTGGTCTATGCCCTCAACCTGTGCCTGGCCAACCTGGCGCTTGTGGCCTGGCTCCCGGTCAAGGCCCTGGAGACGCTGCATCAGGACTGGATGCTGCCGGCGCCCCTCTGTCCCATCTACAGCTTCTTCCTGTTTTCCTCACTGTACGGCAGCTGCCTGTTCCTGACTGTCGTGGCAGTGGGCCGCTACCTCAGCATCGCCTTCCCCATCAGCTACAAGCAATACCGCCGGGCCCGCTTCTCCTGGCTCATCAGCGTGGCTCTGTGGGCCTTGGTGCTCATCCACCTCAGCATCAGCCTGGTGGCTGAGGGCGGGGCCAACTTTGTCTCCCCCGGCAACGATGGAGCTTCAGTCTGCTTCGACCAGTTCAATTCATCCCAGCTGGCAGTGCTGCTGCCCCTACGCTTGGAGATGGCCGTCCTGCTCTTCCTGCTACCCCTGGTGGTGACAGCCTCCTGCACGCTTCGTTGTGTGGTTCTGGTGTGGCGCTCCTGCCTGCCTACTTTGGGGAAGAGGAGGGTCCTGGCAGTGGCTCTCTCCACGCTGGCTGTGTTTGTGGTGTGCTATGCACCTTACAATGCCTCTCACATTGTGGGCTTTGTGTTGGGGAGCAATGTTGCCTGGAGGAGTGAGGCCATGCTGACCAGCTCCTGTAATGTCTTCCTCGAGCCAGTGGTTATGCTGATGCTGTCACCAGCGACTTCGCGCGGCCTCATGGGAAGGATCTGTGGGCGGCAGAGCAGATATAGCAGGACAGAGGGGAATCATCGTCCTCGTAACACCCTGACACAGGACCCTCTGGCCAAAGTCAGGGGAGTTCCTACACTGTCTGAGGGGAGCTAGTATGGAGCCAACCTGACCCAGTTCAGTCAGGAATAAAACTAAAGCTACAACTTGTCAGATTTTCAATCATAGTTTTGTTTTTTTGTTTTTTAAATTTTGCTCAGCAACATATCTTAACGTGGACACACTGAATGACAGCTTGCTGTGAGCGAGTTTCATTCCATTCTAAAGTTTCACAGTGAGGCTCCCCCTTCTAACAACCAGATAAGCTCAAAGGGAATTTAGTTGGAATAAGCACTTTTAGTGGTTGATTCTACATGGTCCTCATTCAACACAGTCCGGCAATGAGGACCAGAGGACTTATGTAGTCTGACCTCTAAATTTTGTGCTTACTCCAATGAAATTCCCTTTGAGCTTCTCTGATTGTTTAGAAAGGGGAGCTGCGGTGAAACTTAAGGATGGAATATCTATGAACTTCTGCTACACTGGTCAATGAAACGCACTCACAGTAGACTTTGAGTCAGCGTGTTCAAATTAAGCAACCAAAAGATGATTTGGTTTGATTTTGGAGCAAAATTCAAACAAAGAAATCGAACACATTGTATGTTTAAATAAATATAAATTCATAAAATACTTTTATGGACTTATAACAGAACCAGAAATAGAAGTGAAATGACACAATCCTAGTGGAGTATGAAAGAATCTGAGTCACCAATTAATCACAGGAAGAGAAGAAGCCTTCAGTTCTGTAGAAATCAACAAGAGAAGAAGTCATTCCTTTAGTTGAAATGTGAAAATAGACATGGCCAAGTCACTGATGAATCCACTGGCAGCTCAGAGGGAGGATCAGCCAGAACGTAACACAAAAAACATTGAAGTTCAATGCCTTGCTCAATTAGCTCACATATGATATACTTTCCTGACAGTTGAATTGGCAACATTCAGGTCACTGGTCTGCCGGCCTCATAACTATCATCGCTGTCTTATGATAGGGCTAATATCTGTGTTCTCACTGTGGATTACATGGACAACATACTATTTTACAATTATTCTACCCAAGTCTATGCATTCTAAGTCTGCAATTCTTTACCTTTTTGCCCCCAAGCCCTGTGTCCAAGGAATTATTCCAGGGCTCCCCACAGGAGAAATGATAACCTGTCTGCCTGTCATCATCGCTGAAGTACACACTCCAATGCAGTTAGTCCAGCTTATTCCATTTAACCTCATAAAAGTATAAAAGTGATTCAAAAACAACTTTTGCTGTTGGAGTAATCCTCAAATATTTACAAAGCAAAAGTCCTTCTTCCTTTCCTTTTTCCCATTCATATTAAACAAATGAGAGTAGATGTGACATCTACAGGAAGTAAAACAGGCTATTGTTACATTTATAGAATATTAACAGCTTGCTTTGCATTATTTATTTAGTTGAATAATCACTCATGTATTGTTGTTTTGTGATTGAAGCATTTTGTAATTAATGTTTTCAATCATTTCCTTTCATCTGAAAGCCCCCCTGGCAGCTCCATGAGGCCCCTTTTTAGTCCCCAGCCCCCCTGTTGAGAATCACTGTTCTAAGTGTAGCACTAAAGACAAAGTCAGTCTAAAGAGTAGTTGGTTCACTCTGCCACCATCTTGATAATGGGGACTAGCAAGACTAACAAGACCTGACCCCTATCTCTTTGAATGGGGAGTCATCCGTATCTAAGAATCTGTCATAATTATCATTGTTATTCTTTCATAGTTTAAGTCTGGTAAATTACTAACACAGAATGCCTAATTTGGTCAACAAGGACGATTTTGTGATAGAATTTATTTTCCCACTTAGACAAGCTCCTAGCCCTCTACCCATGTGCCAGCTGCTTGGTTACCATGGCAACCACTCACTGCACAGTTCTCAGCCTTTTAGCAGAGATCGTTATTCATTCTAAACATCTTTAAAACTCAGATTTCACCTCAAGATGCAGTAATAATATTAAATTATTTAATCTGAATTATTTAATCTTATTTAATTATTTAATTATTTAATCTCAAATTATTTAATCTTATTAAATTATTTAATCTGAATGTTTGTTTTGTAGAAAGTAGTTTCATTGTTGCCACCATCTTTAGTGTAACGGATTTCTCCATTCAAAACTACCGCAGTGCTCTGTCTCCTCATTACATAGACTGTGTCTGCTGAGAAAAATGGAAACAAATAAAACCAGTGTTATCTCAATATCTTGAGCTGATAAGCAGTAACTCATCATACATTCCATTTGAGTGTCTCACATATTGTTCAAGCCAAAGGGACAAGATCAGAACCAATGAGACATAGTCTTATCCAGCTCATATCAGAAACAGAACAGGCAAGTCACAAAATGTTGTAGCAACAGGTAGTTACTATTTCTGAATGTGGAATGTACTCATTTGGAAATTGTGCATCAGCCTTTTCACAGTCTGAGAAGGCATAGTTACAGGCCAAGCCCACAACTGTATTGTTCAGACCCTCCCACCCCCAGAACCAACCTAAAACCTAAAACCAGAGTTTACCAGAGTTTAAAGGGCTATGTTTATCTGAAACATCAGGATTACTGACAAATGGAAGTTGGACGTTAAAAATACATCTCAATGAATTAATGCATGAATGAATTGATATCTAATCTTAAATGCATTTTCTGAAGTTACCTTTGTGATTACTTTGTAAATTACAGTGTTCTTAGTCTAATACATCTTTCTTAATAAAAAATATGAACCAAACAGTTCTACTGTATGCTTTGTTTACTCTCACTTGAAATAATTCACAAAATAATTTTGACCATAATGAAGAAGGAGAAAAAAAGCTGACAAGTAAGACAAGAAGAAGTTTACCTCTTCCTGTTAGTCACACTGCACTTAGTTACACCCTATTGTAAGACATATAAAAGTGAAACACAGTTGTGAGACATAACAACGGACCATATAGCCTGAAAAATACATAGGTGAGTAAACTAATTTAATGTTGGATTAAGAAAATGTAATGATTGTCATGATTAAGACTGCTGTCCCAACATTCAATAGAAGCTATTTAGCACTGATGTTTGTACATGTTCCTAAATCATAGTTTAGGAAAATTTACAAGAATTAAGAAAAACAACCTTATTTTCAGATTGAAGACCATGTTTAAATTGATTTTGAACAGTTTTCATAGGCTCTAAGTTCAGTAATTAAATGACCATGTGAATAAGTAAGTAAATTAATAAACGAATGAAAGAATAAATAAAAAATAAAAATAAAAATAGAGGGGAAAAAGCTAAACAAAGACAAAAATAAGTTTCAAGATTATATCAAGCTGTAAGGTAGATATCAAGCAGGGCTGCCTAAAAATTGGTAGTCCACCGTTAATTCAGAGAGCAGCTTTTCTCAGCAGTAAGTCTTCAAGTTTCCACACTTTCCACTGCACAGAATGTGAGTGAGCCATATCCAATGGACAAAAACAAAAGCTATGACTGGATAAGCTATGAATGCTCTCATGTTCACCCTTACATCCAACTTCCAAAACAGATTTACAAAGTGACTGTTTTAAGCCTGCACTCTTATTTTTAGCTGGATGAAATCATCTTTCACAACATGAAAGAAAATTTTATTTTTAATTAATATATTGTATGTAAACAGGGACACACATCTTTATATTTTCATATTTTAGATGTAAATGTCATGTTGGTCAACACGGACATGTGAAAATGGCCATGTACTAATGAAAAATTATAAAAAATAGTATGTTTCTCTTTTAAGAATAGTTTTTTCCTCATATATCACGTTAACAAGAACACTTATTACACTAATTAATAGCTTTACGCTTTGGCACATGTTTGTGCCTTATGCACCTCATCAAACGCTGCAGACTTAAATGGCACCCGTTTCGTAGAATGACTCAAATATCAGATCCTTGTTTGATATGTTCCTCCAGTACAGAGATATCTGGTAGATCATTTGTGCAGATTCATCACTTCCATAGGCCTCCAGTCTATCTGAAATTGTACCTTGCACCTTGTGGATGCCCAAAACTCACTTTATAGCTCCATAAAATAGTTTCTTGAGGAGAGATGCTTATTGCTCATTCTCTTAAATTTCTTTACTGTGGCACAATGAAGCAACTTGTCAACAGTGTAGACCCACAGGTTAGAATGCTATTTTCATCAGATAGGTTTTGAGTATATCCAAGGTATTTAAGGTAGTGTCTCCTCCCACATCCTGCCTGTGTTGAACCAGCAACATGTCTCTGTTTCAGGGTATGCATCCCTAATCTGCCAGCATGGCAGGATTCGAAGATGTTCCCAGAGGTTTTACTCTCTTTGTCTACATCCTCACCTTTGTGATTGGGGTACCCTCCAACATCCTGGCATTCTGGACCTTCACCCGCAAAGTGTACCGTAAACCCACCCCCAATGACATCCTTCTCCTCAACCTCACTGTCTCCGACCTCATCTTCCTGGCTTTCCTGCCGTTTAAGATGAAGGAGGCTGTGGATGAGAAGGAATGGAACTTACCCTACATCTTGTGTCCGATCAGTGGCTTCATGTTCTATACCACCATTTACACCAGCATACTCTTCCTGACAGCAGTGAGCGTCGAGCGCTACCTAAGTGTGGCCTATCCCAGGAGATACATGAACCCAGGCAGGACCCTCTACATGGTGCTGGCCTCCGTGACTTTCTGGATTTTCTCACTGGCTCATTGCAGTGTTGTCTTTGTAATGCAGCTCTCCAACTACACACACGTTTCCAATGTGAATACATGTTATCAGGATTTCTCTGCTGACCAGCTAAGAGTCTTACTCCCCGTCCGCTTGGAGATGTTCCTGGTGCTCTTCCTTGTCCCCTTTGGGATCTGCTGCTTCTGTTACATCAACTTCATACGCATCCTCTACAAGATGCCCAAAATCTCCCATCACCGGTACCAACGAGCCATCGGACTGGCCCTCGGCACCCTGCTCGTGTTTACCTTGTGTTTTGGGCCGTACAATTTGTCCCACGTCTACGGGTTCATCATGAAGAAAAGTCCGGATTGGCGTGGCACTGCGTTACTCCTGAGCACTCTGAATGCCGGTTTGGATCCTATCATCTTTTACTTCTCCTCCTCTGATGTCAGGAATATGCTGAGACTCTGCCTAAAGGAATCCTTCATCTTCTGCCTGCGGAAGAAGGACCAAGGACTAAGCCTGGAGGCCAGTCATCCTTCAAAGAATACAATATAGTGAGTCGGATGGTGGTCTTATTTTTCTTTATTGAGATAATGAGGAGAAAGGCTTAGGAACATGACACAAGGCAAGGCCACAGTGTAACACATGAGGTTCCAGGCAATAGTCTTCACTACTCCAACATAACCCACAAGGCTTGTATCATGGATTTATTTACAGTGAGTAGTACTACACACTGTGTAGTAACATTTTAAGTAACACAAGTAAGCGTTGTGTAGATCTGTACAAAATGGGCACCCTTCCACCAAAAACTGGAAGATTGTATCGGGTTCCATAAAGTTTGTGACAATATTTTATGTGTTTTCTTTAAGGTGATACAAAGGACTGTTTATATTTTAGAATTATGTATATACTGACATGTATATCTAATTTATTTTAATTATTATAATATTTTGTATGCATTTTTTATGTAAATACCTTTGGATACCAAACTTATTCTCTGTTATTCCTATATTTCAGTTGAAGCTCAAAAAGACTGTAAACACCTCATTAAAGCTACAATCCAGATTTTCTTTTTTTACCATAAACCCTCATAACTCAAAATACAGAATCTGTCTGTTTTACTCCAATGTTTACTGACATTACAACCCTTGTAAACAACCCTTTTACAGATTGAAAGGTCATGTAAAGTCACATGCTCTCAGTCCTTGTATAAAAGGATCACTCACAATAAATTTCAGACAGGAAAAAAATGTCAAACCAAGAATTACGCTACTATGTAAACAAAGGGAGCGGCAGTGTGTCTACAGAGGACACCATACTACAATCAAGGATTGTGCATTTAATAGCACCCATTAGTGGCTTTATGCAACCTCACTGCTTTGGATTTTGTCAGCAGTAAATAAATAACACACATTAAAATTAGACAAAGGCTTTGGCAATTAATTTCAGCACCACTTGACAAGTGGCCAAAACAACAGAAAGTTACTGGGCTGGCAACACTTTAAAGTTTCCATATACTGTATTGCTTATACATATTTCCTATTGGAATCTATACAATATTTAAACAATAAAATCTTTTAAAACTGGGTCTCTGTGTGCATGTGAAACTGGTCAAAACAATACCACTCTGCCCTCTAGTGGGGAAGACAGAATGATTACATCTTCTATTCATATTGTAAAAAATATGTCCTATCTACTCTTCCTTTTGTGTCTGTCATGGCCTTTTGCACAAATCTTAACAATTATTGCAACACATTTCATTGTACCTCACAGAGAACATTAAATGTTGCTTAGAGACATTGTTTGGGTAGCTTAGGGAACAAAGATTGTGCCAGAAGCTTATTAAATTTCCGCTACATCGGGCAGGAAAATGGTTATTCAGAGAAATGCAAATTAAGGGGAGTGTTCTGATTTGATCAAACAATGTGGTTCCAAAAGAAGGTCCTTGATGCCAGTCCCTTTTGAGGATCCAATAAGGTAACTGCACTGTGATGGAGCTCCTGGTTTTCAGGATTGACAGAGGTAAGTTAGTCACTCTTATTAAAAATGAATCCTCTTCCTTTCAAGGATGTGAATGGATTTGTTTTAACCATTACCATCAGTAATTCAAATCAGTTTTATGTCTGGTATTCATTTAGAGGTGGGCCTGACAAATGGTCATACACTGTAGGCAAAAATGAATAGGAAGATAGGAGGCTGGAATGCTATTTATCTGTGTTAGAAAATGGGACGATTGGTTGCTCTTTGGATTAAAAATTATTTTGTTTAATTACCAGCAAAAAAGATAACTCCAAGGCAGTCCAAAATCCGTTAAAGAGCATTTATTCTATATACTTATCACAACAGAAATTATTTTCTCCCCTTGTGACTGTATACAAAACATCACATTTTCTGATTAAAAAGAAAACAACAACCTCTGTATCATTTAGATTTATACTTTCTACAGTCAGCATCATCTAGTACAAGGCAGGTGCAAAGGTCCTAGTATAATGCCCTGAATAGGGTACAACCCGTCTCTCGCAAACATCTGCTCAATCCTGTAAATGTCATTTAACATCTGAATTTGCTGGTGATCTATTTCCTATTATAACTGTCAGATGTATAGAGACAGGGATCTAAAAGTCAACATCTCATTATTACCACAGAACCTTTGTTTGCACAATACTTTGCTTTAATCACCCTTGTGAAACTGAATGTCACATTCTCCTTTGTCAAGTGTCTGTGAAAGTCTTGGGGTGTCTGTGACTGATGGAGTGATCGCCATGCCGACCAGTCACCTGCTGCTTTCCGTCTACATCATCACCTTCCTGATGGGGGTGCCTGCCAACATCCTGGCATTTTGCACTTTCTATCGAAAAGTGCGGCGCAAGCCCATTCCTATTGACATTCTTCTCCTCAACCTCACCATCTCTGACCTCATCTTCCTGGCGTTCCTGCCGTTTAAGATGAAGGAGGCTGTGGATGGTATGACCTGGAGCCTCCCCAGCAGCCTGTGTTTCCTCACTGGCTTCCTGTTCTATGCCACTATCTACAACAGCACCCTGTTGCTTACTGCGGTAAGTGTGGAGCGATATTTGGGCGTGGCCTTCCCCATCAGGTACTCTCTGTGTCGCAGGCCACGCTACGCCGTGGTGGCCATCGTCTTGTTCTGGTTGGTTTCCTCTCTGAACCTTAGCATCGTATACATTGTACCATGCTCCCCGTGGATGAACAGCGCTGTCGCTGGCGACAGTGACCCCAC
>OMKL01000128.1:0-17307 GCA_900302295.1 Parasudis fraserbrunneri
CTCAGAGAAGATTAATCCCATTAGGCCACTAGGACATACTCAGAATACATCCTGACACCCGAGTACAACGCGCACCTCATCTACTAATCCCTTAATGAGCGATCCAAATCTAAACTGATGATGGAGCAATTTCACTGTTTATTACAAGTAACACTTGTGCCAGATGGAGGATTTTCTTGATTTTGATATTTTCTTTGTATTAATTAGGGATACAAACAAATACATTTGAAGCGTAAGACATAAAAACTTAAAAGACTGAAAAATGTCTTTGCAACTTCCAGATCCCACCATTAACAAGTACAGGTATATTTAAAATACATTTGAAACCAGTTCAACAATTAGTTTGTCACACCGTATTAGTCCGTGCATCACGAGCTCAGTCAATCCGTTTGAAAATGAAAAATGTCTTCAAATCAAACCAAAGATGTTTGCCAACATTGGGTAAGGTAAACCAAAGTCAGCAGCGAGGCCACCTTGGCACCACAGGTGGCACAATACAAATCCGGACTGGGCCTTTAATAACCAAGAGGTGTCTTATCCCCATATGAACTGCTTGTAAAAAAACAACATAGGCAGTCTTTCACTGAAGGGGCTTTTATGCACACATGGAATTCCTCTGAAAGAATCAATAGTGTTTTCGACCCACCTGTTCAGGTGGGTGGAACCCTGCTCTGGCTGATCAAAGAAGGGTCTGTGTGTGTGTAACTCTTTTGCTTTCTCTGTGGCCCACTTACTCTCTGATGATTTGGACCAGTGCCAGGGGCTACATTTGGTTAGCCTATGTTCCTCCCCACCTCTAATCCTCCCTCTGTCAAAACACCCAATCGGCAGTCAGGCTGAGCTGACCCACTGGTGACCCAACAGCCCGTTTCCTTTTCAACATTAAAGGGTCCCACATGGCAGGATAATCTACAAAAGCTATTATTGTTAGTGGTAAGATAAGTCACATTCACCACTTTGGAGCAATTGGAATCCACATTCTAACTATGTTATCTTGATATAGATTGATCGTAGGCTACAATGATGATGTTTTCAGTCAATTTCAACATAACCAGTGTCTAGTTGTGGCTCCTGTCATTGACAGGCAGCCCTTCATGCTTTATGCGTTTATACCTTTATTTGTCCCTTGGCCATGATCCGGTCTGTATTCTCTCCATCCTCTTTGCTCTGCTTGGTTTTATTGCAACACTTCTCGTAGCACAGCAACCTGAGAGTCTGAGAGCCCTCCAGCTCGATCTCAAACTCCTGCATAGAAGAAGATCAAAGGCACATTTAGTAAATAAAAAAAAGAGGTTGCAGGCCAGTACACACCGTGACATCAGAGTACATGGTGCCCTCACCTCGTTCCAGTTGGGCTCTGTCGAGTCTCTGTAGACTCGTGTCTTGGCTTTGTTCACAAAGTAGCCATAGGAGTCCACCTCCAGAGTGCAATACAGGTCTGGTGGGAAGAGGAGGCATGAGGTGATATAGTTAAAGGTGAGGGATAGAGACACCCATACACCAATATCCCTTGGCTAGACTGCCTCAAAAACACAGTCCACATGCTGAGATTAATGCAAAAATATTGTCTTTTTATTAAGACATCTGTGCTATCAAACAAAAAAGCGCTCAGGTGCAAAAAAAAAAAAAGGGGATTAAAAAGCAGCAGACGTTTCAGAAGTCTAAGGACTGAAATGTCTGCTGTTTTTTGCTCCACCTTTTTTTTTTTTGCACCTGAGCACTTTTTTTGATAAAAAGACAATATTTAAATAAAAAGACAATATTTTTGCATTAATCTCAGTATGTGGACTGTTTTTGAGGCTGTCTAGCCCAGGGATATTGGTGTGTGGGTATTTCTACCGCTGACCTCATAAGTTTAGTCTCCTATACAGATGCACCCTAGACAACCTTTTGATGCCCTAAGTATTACCACAGGCACAGTATCATAATGTCCTGACTGTTATCCTGTGAAACAGTTTAACACAGTTTTAACACTGTAAAACCCAAAATGTAAGAATCTGTGTCAATCTAATGACTGAGACACGCCCATGACTGCTGGCTGGACAGCAGTTCTTCTCACTATATTACTGTGATAAAAAAACAAGTGAAGCATAAGCCGGCACTGATGTTGGAGCTCAAAGACATATTTGACATGGCCAGGAGGGACACAGTGTTCCTGGCTAATCCCACTTGTGTTCCCCCAGCAGCTGTCCTCCCAGCTGACAGCCATGCACAGAGCAGGGAGATGGGATTGGGCTGACATGTAGGAAGAGGCAGCTGTGGAACTCCCCACTCCTAACGTCTGGTATTATCAGTGAAATTATTATGGTCAAAACATGAAAAAACAAGCTTAAAGTCCCAATCCGTGATTTTTTGGATCATATCCATGTGGGGTAAATTCGCATACATTTTTTAACAGTTTGATCTGTCGGTGGAAAATACGCCATTTGATACTTTCTTAACCCACAGTAAATTGGAATATAGATCTGTTTTACTCCAGTGTTTATAAACATTACCAACATAAAAAAACATTTTAATGCTACAAAATACAATTAAAAACTCATATTTACCTGTTGTCTGGTGTTAGTCCATGTATCAAGAGCTTAGTCATTTAACTAAATGTCTCCATTCTCATTTCTTATTTTTAGTGGTGGGGCTACCCATTTGTTTATGGATCACGGATTGGGCCTTTAATTGGCAAAAACAAACAACAACAAATACTTACTTAAGCTCTGTTTGAGCCCTGACGCAGAGTGAACAATGACATTCAGAAAGCCATACAGACCGGGGGATTCATCATCTATGAGGCAAAGAGCATGTAGGTTGATAGTGTTCCAACATTTACTCTGCAGTAAGTACCACAATAAAAGCCTATTAACACTTTGTATCACATGCGATGTATTTCAACAATTGAATATTGTCAGATATTTCACTTCATCTCTGTAATGCTGTAGTTTAGTGTATATTATGAGCCGCCTACCTTCCTTGTTCATAGTCATTGGAATAGTATGGACTGTCTGAAGCTTCACACAGGAGTTCGTGAGCATTTGCAGCTCCAGAGAGGTCAGAGAGAAGCTTTTGAAACCTGGAGGACAAATTCAAGATCGGTGAAAGTCATTAATGACCAACAAAGTGTAGTTATAAGATAAGATAAGAGATAACAGAAAACGTATCTGGTGTAATAACGCCGTCATAATGTTACAGTCAATTAAAACTTACATTTCTTCTGTTGCTCACGAATGATCTCCCTCCACTCCGCACGCTCATAGTCAGAGGAAATCAGGAACGTGAAGCCCTGAAAAACGAAAAATTATGTTATTGTATTGTTGTAATCATACAACATTCCACTGTATCCAGAAAAGAGTACCACTAGCTTTTTGCCCGTAGGGGGCAGCAAACACCAAAGAGAATTCTAGTACAAATCAAAACACTGGACACTTCTATTGTTCAATATGACCCTGTGGGCCACTGGGAGCTTATAAGGAGAGAGACATGGTCATAAAGATGTTCCCAGCCCCCCTGACACACCTTGCCATTCCTGTTGGCCACTCTGAAGGCCATACTGGGAGACATCAGCAGCAGCAGTGACTCCTGCTCCGACAGCTTCTTCCTCAGTCGTTCTATCACCTTGGCTCCTTTTGTGGTTCTCTACAAGTACACATATACAGTACATACATGTACATATGCATACATATACATATAGTATATAGGGTCATCGAAACGAAGCAGGCTATTCTCTATCTTGGTTCCGCAGTGGTGGAACGAACTTCCCACCAGTCAGGACAGCTGAAACCCGCCCAATCTTCCGCTGCGGACTAAAGACACACTTTTTCAATCAATATCTGAATTAATAAAAATAAATAAATAAATAAATAACTGTCTATACTACTATGTCCTATGCCACTTTGTCTACACTACTATTTACAATGCTACTTTGTACTATGTACTATGATACTATATCTATACTACTATGCTACTATGTCTATAATACTATGTACTATGCTACTTTGCCCATAGTACTACACTACTATGCCTATACTACTATGGGCTCAAAGTGAGGCACTCAAGTTCGGCACTGCTAGACAAACAATACCACTTACCCTTAACCGCCAGAGGTGTATCCTCTTGCTCACTTGTTGCACACAATTTGGATAAAAGCATCAGCTAAATGACTAAAATGTAATGTAAATGTAGTACACTCACTGGGCTACTGCGCTACTGGACATCCACTATACTGCAACAGTACACAACTAAATTGTGTCAATATTGCTAACAGTTGGAATTTACACTGACATTGAAAGTATAGATCTGAAGAGTTAATGTATGTCTTGCACTATGTAGCTGCACCTTATGTCAGGTCCTGTTATTTGCAGGAATAGTTTTATTATCATCACCAACAACTTACCAGTAAGTGTTAAGGATTGCAAATTCCCCATCTTTTGATTTTGAACATACAATGTGAACTAAACTGAAGTGAATATGCCGCCCACCTTGACTGATACAGACCAGAGTGGTGTTTTTAAATTGCTACAATCTGAATGTAGCATTAGATGAAACGTTTTGCCTTCTTTAATAGCATTCTACAGTCTGTCCGTCCTCACCTTCTCTCTCTGGATCTCATTCTTGATCTGGGAGATTTTTATCTTCATGGCATCGATCTCCTCCTCCTGCACCAGGGGGATGGGGGTCGACTCGCAGTCCTCGATGGTCTGGAAGGTCAGGTCAGCCAGTGGGACGTACCACTTACAGTCATACTGCTGCCCTTTCCTACCGACAGAAGGATGGGAGGGAAACACAGGTTAGAAAGAACAGGTGTATGTGCCTGGTGGAGGTGGCAGTGGCTAAGACTCCTGCTTCTGGAACCATGTGCACACCTGCTAACCTAGGATCGAATCCCACCAAAACCCTCTCTCCTCTGTCTTCCCTACTTTGTCTCCCTCTCAGCTGTCCTATGAACAAATACTATGGGGAGTGGACAACCCACTCTCCTTTAAAGAGAAAGACAGACAGACAGACAGATGAGTGAGTTTAAAAAGACAGTGTCCACAACATTAAATATCCTCTTGATCTATAGTTTAAAATGGATTGTTTTGATTGGAGGAGCAGAAGTCCTGGTAGGCTTGTTAACAGGCCAGACTCACCCTGCGGCCTGTTTTTTCAGCTTGGCGCAGAGCAGCAGGTCAGTGAAGAGGAAGACGTGACGGAGCTTCCTGGAGCCCTCCACCAGCTCCACCATGAAGCGGTCCCTCAAAAGCTGGCGGTTCTGCCAGGAGGAAACAGGGAGTCACAAGCCTATCAAATTATCTTAATATTGTAATGGGAGTAAAGGTGGTGGTGGTGGAGTCATCGACTCTCTATTTGCACAAATGACCAGCATGTATTAGATTTTCTGAACATATAGTATTGCAGTTTAATGAATACTCAGTGTCATAAATTAAGCAATTTATGTATATTTTTATCTTATCTTATCCTGTCACATGACTTGACGGAAGGAATTGTGGGTAGTGCAGCCAGCAGAAAAACAACAGTTTAAGAGTGATGTTTTATCCCATCATAAAAAGCCAACTGGAGCTGACAGCCCCTGGGCAGAAGGTTTGGTATCCATCCACCCCTTGTCACAACACATATTAGGAGAGTAACCTTTCTGACAGTTGGTGTGCACAAACAATGTCTTCATCCTGATGTTGCAACAACACATGACACACTTGCAACAAACATCTGATGAATGTGACCAAACCTGCCTCTGATGGATGCATCCAAAATGAACACCTGTAAACTACAAATCATTTTTGAGGTGACCAAACAAGAATAGCCAACGTTTCTCATCACAAAACTATGCTATTTCCTGGACTCAATGCCTATCCCTCAAATTACAGCAGTTTAAGAGTTTAAGCAGAAATAATGGATGAGTTATTCTCTGAGTCAAGTTTAAACTTCCCCTGAATTTCACACTCAAGATGCTATCTCTGTAACTGTGTCAGGTCATGAATAGTTCATCATGATGCGTCCATCATGTTTTTCCTAATTTCAGGGCTTCCTATAATCCTCGTCAGCCTGTCCAGCATCATGTTCGGGACGGATGTGATGACATCTTTCCTTCCTGTGGCAGTACGTAGCTGAGAGTGCCAGTGCTATTTACACTGGCTTTTGACCTCTGGACTCAAGCTGTTTACATTGATACCGGGCCACGTGGGACTCTACCATCCCCATTCTGACCACAGTTCAACGAAAACAAGTGAAACTCCCAAAAGGGAAGGGCACTCAGGATTTATGGTTCCTCTATCGATACTGGCTTCTGTTTCTGCTATTTTCATACATTATGAAGAGACGGTGAGCAACAAAAACACGCAATAAGAAGCGAAACTACACAAAGCCCTGGGTTTAAATGGAACCAATAATTATAGGCTACCGCTGTCCAACAATAAGAGTTGATCCAATAATGACATAACTCTGGGGATGGGACGATATGCTTATCTCAATATGATTCGATGCATGATATGGGGTTCACGATTCCATACAACCATGATACAATATAATAAAAGCTGAATGACAACAAAGTATGACTGTGCAGAATTGTGTGGTCATTTACCAAAATCTTTCTAGCAAGGGCTTATAACATGCAAACTAAATATGTATCAATGGGCGACAGAGAGCTTGTACTATAAAAGTCATCTAATTTGGCAAGTCATCTAATTTGTGGTTACTATTTCATCTAATATGTACAAGTCATCTAATTTGTAGTTGATATTACGATACGTTTTTCTGCCCCACAATATGTATTGTCACGTTTTTGTATTGCGATATATTTAATTTTGATATGTCTTCCCATCCCTACCTAACTCGTATTGTATTTTAAGATCATTGTCATGGGAACATGTCATCTGCCTATTCTGTTGCATATTTTCGTTTGACTTCCCAGACAACAAAATATCCTGGTCTGGGGGGCGAGGGGCAGGGCAAGTTTCCAGAAATAATAGAGGAAGTTCCCAATCAGGTTCTCTGAATCAGAGCCCCGGGGTGTGATGTGTGGGGACTGGGGTCGGGAAAGGTGAGGAATAGTGTGGAAAGTCAGTATGCACCCGATGCGGAAGGGTGGACAGATAGTTACTTGATAAGGGGCGTTGCGGGTAATTTCTGGGAAAACGGTGTTGAGACTATGGGAGAGGAGGATGGAAGTAAGCGGAGAGGTAGGCGGTGTTTCTTTCCTGAGTTTGAAACACAGAGATCCTGGAGCTCTTGTGTTTTTTTTTTTACTGTTGTCACGAGCTTCCTCTACGCTCCACTTCCTCCATGAATAAAGCAGACAGGCTGAGATGACTCAGCAACAACCTGACTCACACACCAGTTTTAACAGCTCCCAGACACCCTGTGCAGTGCTCTAGGCTTTTACTGTCACTAGTAAGTATCAGATGGAAACTACTGGTGCAGAAGTAACCCTGAACGCCAAGAAGCTGCCGTCTGCTTGAGAGAAGGAAAATAACTGTCTAATTGCAACCATTACATTAAAACACCCTTGTGCCTGAGACTTAGCGAAATACAAAAGAGGGCTTGAGGAAAGGATGCCAAGTATAGGAGCGGGCCAGGGAGTCAGTATGGCAGTGCCAGGCCTGAGTGTCCATGCCACTCTCTGCCCACTTGTCAAACTACTGGATTTGTCCTTGGCAGAGGGAACAAGTGCTCTATGGAGGGAACAGGCTGTACCCCCCCCCACTCCCTCCTACTGTGGCCTCTTCCTCTACTAAAGGCTATTGTGTGCCCTAAATTAAGCTACAAGCTATTCTGCATCCAATCTGTTTAAACTACTAGGGATGCGTCAATCCCAGGCTCGGTATCGGGAGAATTTCCCCCAGTGTTAAAACCCGATGCCAAAAGCCATGTGTAACAAGTCAGAAGTTAAAGCAAAGCCACTTGATTTTCTGCATTTTTGAGACGGAGAGATGTTACGTGTCTCCAACGGAGAAAATTCATTATATTTCAACCATTTTTGTCCAATGACCTCAAACTAATGGTTCAAGTCTACAGTGTTCAGTAAAACAAATGGATCGGATCGTAACTCTGTATCGGACCATACAGTACTTAAAGGTTCAGTACTCTAATATGTATCATTCCTCATTCAAACAATGGTAAGTACCGGTATGTTTCATTTCAGTAAGTGCGCAGCACTATGCTATTTATTTCAGAGAGGTGGAATCACATGGCTCGGGTCACAAAGACACGGTTGCACCTGTTGAAAGTCTCCCATATCAGCTCTGGGAGGAGCAACGGGCACACCCATACTGTCTGGAGTCAACTAGACACAGGTGTATTCAATCTGCCCTGAATCAGTACTCTTATAACTAGGAGGAGAAACTAATGCTCTGTTTGCTCTGCCACCAACCAGACCCGTGTCCCTTATGCTTGTTAAGTGAGTTATTCTTTGATGTTTATTAGTTTGATAAGGCCATTTATTTGTTCAGTTCTATTAATGGCTAATTCCAGTGTTTAACTGATGTATTGCTGTGTTTGAATATTACTCTTAACTTTGTTCAGAGCCAATGAGAATTTGAGTTTGATAATTATTGGTTAAGGTTCAAATTGAGTTTGATTGTTGTATAAAAGCAAATGTGAGGGGGAAAATATGAATTTGTTGGCATGCGTTCATACAGTATGTTGAATATCTACCACAACTGACTGATTGCATGGGTTAAATTATAATGCAACATCTTTGTTTGGTCATGATTCTTTGAATATACAGTATGATTAAATATATGGAACTGATGCATCTTTTTCGGTTTGTGTAATTAATACAGACCCACCACTTGACGATGTTAAAGGGAGAGTTCATGTCAAAATAAAGTCCCTCCTTTGTGGAATCTGTTGCCTCGCTCCCAGATTCCAGTGCCTCATGTCCAATATTTGATGTCCTGGGCTCAAGCCCTCTCCAATTAGGTTATACCTAAAACAGTACCTCTGAGGAGAGTTGCAGTGACACAGCCTGTCATACTGACCTCTCCTTTCTTTACTGTCATGGACTGTCTGCGTGGGGTGATCTCCTCGTTGACACTAGACAGGAAGTTCTGGGAGATGCGTAGGGCGTCCTGTAACAGGGGGTAGTCTGGGTGGCTGGATGGGGTGTGCTTCAATAGGTCCTACATGAAGGGAGTGACGCAATCAGTCTCAAGAGTGATATAGTGATTAATAATCATAAATCCCTTCTAGGGGAATTTATAAGCATAATTTGCAGACAAGCTAGGACGAGTACTGCCTGGACTCACGTGCAGAACGAGGGTGCTACGTGTCACTCTGTCCACCGGTTTATACAGAAGAGCTGTGGAGGAGAAGAGATTACAGGATTCTGGTTAAGACGGGCAAAGCCACGGCGCAACTATGTAGGGGAATATTGATTACAGTAGGGTAGCGCCTGTCACACGGCACGTACTTTCTAGGGAACTTTTAGCAGCCTGGTCTTTGCATTCTTTTGTGTTTTTAACCTTGAGATTCTGTAAGACAAAAGCAGAGAGATCATGAAGGGGTATTAAAAAACAACAAATCATCGAATCGCCATAATCACCGAGAAGAAAATATTAAAAGGAATCGACAGCAGTGCAGCAAAGTAATCAGCTGAACACATGTTCTGTGAGGAGTGTTAAGAGTCTCTCTGTCACCACTTCCCTGGGGCTGCTGTATAAGATCAAACACTAGCCTGCTGTGTGTGCCATGATACATACCTCAGATATTTCTGCAAACTGGATGTTTGCCTGGCAGCACTTGTCTGCCGTCTCCACAGCAACCTTGTAGTTATCCACAAAGGCCCTGTACACGCCAAGCTGGCTGGCCTGTGGGGGATGAGAAACCAGTGTTAACAATGAAGCACATAGATTTTACTGGTCCATCATGCCCTCTGGGTATGTTGCACTGTTAAGTGTATGCCGTGCTCAAGCATGACTTGGGATGAGGAAACATAATAACCAGATTATGGGAGGAACGGGCCCCACTAAAGTCTTATACCGGTACATTTGAATACCTGTGAGAAGGCGCAAATGTACGCTCACGTGTGTGTATATCCAATGCGTGTGCGTGCTTTAGTGTTTGCATGTGCACGTTTCATCTTTTCCTCTTACAGTGCAGTAGTGAGGCAGCTCTTACAGTCAGGAGCCTCCTATGGAGTGTTTTGTTCTCCTTTACTGCCTGTCATGTGGTAAAGCAAGGCTTTTATCTGAGCAGGAGATGACTCCAGGCAGTCTGCTCACATGTGCGGTCCAACATGCACTGCACATTACTACCAGGCCATGACTCCCTGCTTTGACTCTTAAAATCTCCCTCTTCTAAACTATTATTAATGATCAAAGCGAAATCTTTAGGGAGAGCTATAATTAACTTGTCTCTGAAAGTGACTGACTTGACTAATATGGGTTTGTTTGATCAAAAACCAACCTGTTATTTGATGCTAGGAGAGGTCCGGGTACTTCACTTCTGAACAAGAGAAGGACAGCTAGAATGACGAGGATGGGACACAACTCCAACGTTCTCATGGAAGAAGTTCAGCACTGGCCGACAACACAACTTCTTACAGTGTGATTTGTCTCTTGTGGTAAAGTGGAGGCCGTGTTCAAACAGTTTTATGACCATAGTAACTCATCCTGGTCTTATCATTCTAGAACGAGAGCACCTGGATAGACCGTGCAACTGTCCTGGTAGGGGATTGGCTCTTTGAATCACACCGCTGAAGTTTCACCCATTTTTTTTCCTATTAAACTTTTGTTGGGGGGGGTGGTTCCTTGTCTTCGCTGAGAGACAGGGAGTGTTGTTCCATTGTAATGTGGGCCTATAAAGCCCTATGAGACATGTAAGTGTGATTAAGGGTTATACAAATAAACTAGACATGACATGACAACTTTATTGTATCCATTACCAGCTTGAAACATCACAATAGGGCTGGCTCCTCGGTTGATTAGTCACCTAATCAGTCATTGTGGTGTGAGACAACTAATACTTTTTTAGTTGATTAGTTTTTGTATGCTTTTTCTTGCTGAATGAGTTATTCCCAATAACTTAATAACTCTGCTGCTAATATTACCTCCAGTGCAGTATAAACATGTGCAATACAGAATGTACATCCATGTTAAGTTATGTTCATTTATATTTATTCTAATTATAGTGTACATGGCTTTTTTACCTGTTTCATTGCCTCCTAGCCCTTTCACAGCCTACATAGTTTATAGTACTTATAGTTCTTTTGTTTGATGACTTGGTGTTTAATATTTAGCTAATATTTTGTTGCTACATGTCCTTTATGCACCAACCTCACCAAGTCACATTCCTTGCATATGCAAATATACTCAGCAAATAAAGAATTCTGACATCCTTGGTAAACACAGGGTTTAAAAAAGGTCCTTCTCCATGATTGTACGTGGGGGGGGAAACAATTAGTCGACAAAACCTTACGACTGTTTGTCGACTACAAATGTTTGCTTTAGTCAAGGACAGCCCTACAGCACAAGCCTACTGTACCAGTTTCTGGAAGAGGTCGCCCACACACTGCTGGTGGCTCCACTCCTGAACTCTGGGAAGCAGGGCATCATAGAAGTCCTTGTGGATCTCATGAAGCTCCGGCACCTTGAAGAAGATGGTCTCTATCTGCTGGATGGTCAGCATGGGCTGGGAGGTGGTGGCTGCCGCCCTCAGAGGCTTCATAGGCTGGCAAAGCAATATTTACAGGGTTCCCACACATTTCACATTCCATACTTTTAAGGAATACTTTGGCATTTTGACTTATAGTTGGTTAGTTTTTCCCCCTCACCTGACACGTGTCACATTGTAATAAAAGGTTTATACATTTACCCTTCAGTTTCTCCCCAAAAATGGTAGTATTACTGTCCAATGCTAAAATCCCATTTTAGGGAAACTGCAGGCAGTTGTCTGAACTTTGAGTGTCTGGTGTAGAAAAATAACCAAGTAAAGTTCAAAATGTTTTGGTTGAATGACTTAACTAGGCCATATCACTCTAAAGTTGAAGATTATTCATAACAATTGAAACCACAATACTATGTCAAATGACAGTGGGTGAACAACTACATAAAAATTTTATTCAGGTGGGGCTTGACAGCAATAATCTTTCCCATACTTTTACTGCAATTCCAAAACTTGTAGTTCTTAACTTTCCAGACCTGTGTCGAACCCTGTGCATAAACAGAGTATGTACATGAATGTACAATGTGATAAGTGCTTGTGTGTGTGCTATCCAACACTCACTATTAAGAGGGCCTCTAGGTGGCTGAGATAGATCTCCTCGCTGGCCAGGATCCCTGACAGAACCCACTTTCTCATCTCCAGCCCCTTCTCCTGATCCAACTCCACCTGGGGGTGAAAATGTGTGTGAGAGAAACACAAAGGGAGGACATTCCCAGATAGACTTCTACTAGGCTCATCTTGGGGATTGTAATTGTAAACAGTTTTGATCTACACAAATCCGCCCTTGGTGCTCGGTGGGAACTCTGTAAACCACTAGCTCCAGAGAATGTTCTCCAGGGAGCAGAACAGAGCAGATTTGATTAAACTCGGTGGGAGATGGGAGAGGCCGTGAGGACGGGGGCCAAAGGGTCTTGGTATTTTCGGGGAGACAAGTGTATTCCTAGCCTGAGACCTGTTTTTCCAAATGGGTCAAAACCATCAGTCATCCTGGTGTATGATGGCATGTTATTAAGATGCTCAGAGGAACAGAGCAGTGAGAGCACTGTTCTGACTGGATGGTAAAGGCGCCGTGTGGAAAGCTCTCCTCGCTCATTGTTTTATCTTTGAAGGTCGGAAATTGAACACTTCAGAGAGAGAACAGAAAGATTCAGAAAGATCAGGAGGAGAAGTCTTAGAATAGCATACTTGTCTTATTCTATTGTATTCAGACTAGGGAGCTAGGTGGAAGGGGGGTGTTAAGTTAGATCTACAGGATGAGTGACAGTGTTGGGAGTGGAGAATCACTGAATACCTCCCATAAAACAACAACAAAGCAGAACGCCGAGCGATGCCAGGGAAAAGGCTAATAACACTGCAGCATAGAACGAGGAACCACAGCTAGTGAGAGTAGAGGCTGATGAGTGGGCAGAGGGCAGTGAAGGACAATGCAGGAGCTGCAGAGCCACTACTGCATGATGGAGGAGGAGGGTGGGAGCAGCACAGAATCAGACACACAGTAAGACATAGGGACAATAGTAGCAGTTGACCCAGTAACATTACCGACAGAGTAGACTCTAGGGAGCCCGAGGACTGAGTGTCTCGGCTGCTGCGGCTCTTGGAGCGGAGGCGTGGCGAGGAGGATGGGGAACCGCTGAAGGCCAGTGGGTCACGGTGGCGCGGGTGATCCTCCGTCTGCTCCAGGTCATAGCTGTAGGATGGAGGGGTCCCACCGTAGGGAGCCTCTGTGAGATACCGTCAAAACAAACGACAATGGTCATATATGGAGTCAGACACGTACTGAGAGATGAAGTCATGCTGTAAACATCAAACGCAGCAAACAGGAAATGTTGCAAACCACATCAAAGCTGGAGCAACTTCCACTGAGGTAACCTTGTGCCTAGGATAGCAGTTTTTAACAGTCTGGGTTTTGACCCTGAGGTGGGTTGCAGTAGGATCAAAATGAAATTGTTATCAAATGTTGTTGATTATATTATGTTGCCACAGCGTCCACAAATCACTGCAATGTAATCAAGTAAAAAACTGGGTCAGTTTTGATAGATTAGCATATAGCCTACACAATAGCCTGCAAAATCCATTTTGGATTTTGAGAACAAAAACACATAGTATTTATGATGGCATCTTCCAGCTTAAAGAGAAATTTCACTTTTTAACAAAGTCCACCAGAAATATTTGCTGTAGTTCAGTATCTGTAGTGACATCACTCGCTTGTTTTCATTTAGAAAACAAAATGTAGCCTAATTTCTCATACGGGTAGACTCTACAAATCACTGCAATATGAATATTTTTCTGTGTCCATATTTGCATTTTTCCACTGAAATAACCTTGCCTCTAATTATATACCTATAACTACAACCAGAATAAAGGTTGACTGTACATGGCCTCATACTGGGGTACAGTATGTGTGCTCACAAAAACTGCAACGACTAAATCCTTCCAACGAAGAACCCTACAGTGTGAGTCCGTTTTAGGTTTTGAGATGAGCGATGATTTCAAATGTCATCATCTAAAGATTGCAGGTTGGAGTGATGTGTAAATTCACTGGTAAAGACAAGAGAGGATGTGTACTTTTGGGGTCATGTATCACATGTCATGGAATGCCTAAACAACTGCACACTCAAAGACTTTCAAAATTGAAAGGTTCTTCCTTCGTCTCAAGGGTTCAACTAATGTACTGCTATTTTGTTACTTTTTTGTTTTTAATCACTCACTTGACAATAAACACATGACTGCAGAGCTTCATTCTCTGTCTCCCAGTACCTTGTGTCTGTGTATAAAATCCTCTTTGACCTTCAGATACTTGCTGCCCTGTCCAAACCTACCACAGAGTCTGTGCCAGCCCACGGATTTGCCCCACAGCAGCGGATAAGCCTGGGAAACTGCAGGCACACATCACACATGCTCTGCTCATGACAAGCGTGTTATACATGTCCTCCAGCATCTTGTATGAAATATTATCAGGATCATAGTGGATCTGTACTATCCTACCGCAGCCAAGATTCTGTCCGTGTTTTTCCACAAAGAATTCTAAAACTTCGAGAGCAGGCTATGAGAATCTCCTGTATATGGGGTTTCACACAGGCAGAGGGACAGATATAGTGTTTGTGTTTAAGCTTACATGGTTCCTTTATCATTCAAGTTGATGTGGATCAACAAGCCTTCTTGGCATCCTGTCATTACCGCCTGTCACCCTGACTCACCATCTCGCCGACTATCATTATAATCATGATTAACAGTGTCTGTGCGTGGGAGCCAGAGACGCAGTGGGTAAACTCATAACAGCAGCAATAAAAAAGCAAAAAGCCGTTTTGTCTTCTCTGGGGCCTGGTATGTTAAGAAGAGGCGAAAACCAGCTCACCTCTGTCCAAAAACAGGAGGGAGAGGATTCCGGAAGCCAGGGATGATAAAGCTCCCGTGGCAGAGGCCTGGCTGACAGTCAGGCCGACAGCCCGACACCCGGAGAGACCAGGACTTGAGCAAACACAGTGGACCCCACACAGACAGAGAGAGAGAGAGAGAGCTGTGTTGACTACTAGGGGAAGAGGCTATGGCAGGCCAAGGCAGCCTCACACAGCACAGGGGAAGTCCATGTGAAAGGCCACTGTGTGTTGCTGTGAGATTATACATCAGCCGGGGCACTGGATGAATAACACATCCTCTCTCATACAGAGTCCTGGGACGAACCCTCAATGGGCACACAAACTATCTAATTCCATTAAACAAAAAAAGACACGGTCAATGACACTTTGAAAAACACACTGTGCTAACGAATGAGTGCTATTGATCTGAAGTGTATTCCACTGTTTTAAAATGTATTTCCCGATATTCATCCTTTTTACAAGAGCTTGTAAATAGACACAGAAGACGTATTTGACCATGGCGGTGTGAGAGTGTAGTGGATATCACAACAATAGATCCTCAGTTAGCTTCATGACTCCAGTGACTATATAGGGGCTGGTGTTGAGGAAGTGTCCAGGCAGGTCTGTCCGGAACACTGAGCAATTCATCAACTTCACTGCGGAAACAGGCTTTCTGCACAAGGTCATCTTTTCACAAACACCTCTCTCTCCCACTCCCAATGCAATCTATGTCACCCACAATTAATCCAGAGTTGAGATCATCATGTTATATTCCGTATTACACTTAACTCTAAGACATCTGCTCTCAACGCCGTTGGGATGCCCTTTTCACAACGGAACAATTTACCAGAGGTGAAACCTAGACAACAGGCAGGAAGTGGTTGAGAGATAATACCGATTCCTGGTTTCCACTGACTCGGCGGTGGAAATCGAGTAACTAACGTGCCGAGTGTCCACAAAACCCTGTCTATCTGGAGGGTGGCATGACGATCCTGGCAGTCGCACACGGCCCCCGTGTCGCGCACACCCAACTAGCCACAGCTTAAAATGGTTTCAATTGTGCAATAGAGCTGTAATAAATACACTCTAATAACATTACATAAGTTTGCTTAAACCGACAGCTGTGACGATGGGCTGTATGGGACCGGGGATCAGCGGGGAACCGATTTTACTAGACTGTCGCTGAACTCTGTAATTCTGTGTGTTTTAAAAAAAATAATCTTTTTTTTTTTTTATAATTTCATTTGCCTGCATTCTAAAAGAACTTTAGGCTTATGAATTTTAGGTTGCTAAATTCACTGAGATTTTGTTGAAATTACTATCTAATGTTTTATTTGGCAGCTCTAAGGGGGAAATCCTTTGCTTTCCCACACACTACCGCAAAGGTCTTGCCGAACACAAAAGACACCTAAAAATAGAATCCAAGGATGCATAGGACTGGGGCCAAACAACTGGTTAGCGAGAACTCCAGTCCTTGTCAGGAGAGTAATCTGTCATTATGAAAACTCTGTTCCTTCCTGCAGCATGCAAACAACAGACCTGATAGGAGGATTATTACAGAAGTTTACGATGGGAACATGTACAATCTTCTATTGATGACAAAGCAAAGACACATACTCAGACCTATAATCCTAATCCACAGAGACAAACAGACAAACAGAGAGGGAATGACAGATGTGCAGCCAAGACACAGAAATTCACAATCACATTGGATGAGGCCTTCCCCACGGAGCAGAAAGTTCATACTGAATACACCACCATGCATGGATAAAAACATCTCTTAAGATGGAGTATATCCATACCACTTTTCTATAGATAATGGTTTAAAAACGGTCTTTGGTTTAAAATGGACTGATGGATTGTATTGATGCTATTCAAAATACTGGTAATATAAGCATCTCATTCTCAGTGTGATGCATGCATCAAAACACTGTCTTTCACTTCACAGCATTGGCTAGAGGAAGTGGTCCAGACAGTAATCAGAATGACAGCCTGTGTTGATCCTGCTCGGCCCATCTGGACACACTAACTGCTTCATTAAATCTACTAAACACAGAACATCAATTTATTTCTACTGATGGGAAATACATCTAGATTCACACTTTTCCAAAAGTAGGAGTCCAATGGCTAATGTATTAATATTGATCCGACAAAGGAGAGAGCTAGAATAGGAATTTTTAGCATTCCACAATTTACCACTTGAGCATTGAAAAAGGCGCAATGAATGATAGCCTCAGTGTCGCCTTACTAATGGGCATATAGATCTAGAGACATTGCACCTTTGGGGGGGGGGGGGGGGGGG
>OMKL01000128.1:22253-41490 GCA_900302295.1 Parasudis fraserbrunneri
ACACAAACCCCTTTAAGTTAATTACTCTGAGCCGACGACAACAACGCTGATGTGTGCTGACACAAAAACACTCTGGGTGGACAGAGTAGAGTGGCTGGAAGCCTGAGGGCACCCGCTGTCTCAATCAGAGCATCTCCACAAGAGCACTACAGCACTCAATGGGCAAAGAGCAGAAGGGGGTGAAAAAGAGGCTTACAAAAGGGTAAAGAAAACGAGTCATACATTTAGCCTGCACTCCTCAAAGAACTCTAAACCCACTCTGTCATTGTGAGGTTTTTTCAGTGCATTAAAAGTGCTTAATAATCCCACAGGAAACATTTTTAGGAGATTTATAATATTAGGACAAAATATGAAGAGATTCATTAAAGAGATTGCAGGTGCATTTAACACATCACTGCCTTTAGTGTGGATCAAGGTCAACTGGAGCGAGCACAGACATCTCTCATACTAACATTAGAGAGGGTGATTAGACTGAGCCTTTAATGTGCTTTTAAACTACAGTACTTGTGTTTTCATATCTCTACTTATCAGAACACTTTGATGTCTTTAAAATGAAAGGGGAGAGCATTCTGCATCTCTTATGAAGACAAATATTTTGCCTCATAGACCTACCTAAATCTCCATGGACACTGTTGTCATGTGATGTCCTACTGGAGGTAGTGGAGTCTCCATCACTGGGCCAGATCTGGCCCGATTTACGCACTCCGATGACAGAGGCCTCAGACACCACCACCTGCTGCTTCAGCCGTTTCTGAGACAAGGGCGTGGGGGGGCTGCTGCTGCCATAGGACTGCTGAGAATGCTGGGAGGGTGAGCGGCTTTTCTCTCTGTACATCTGGTAGGCAGTGGGACTGGGAGACACATGGCTGGACTGGCCAGAGGAGAAGTCCTCCTCGCTGGAAGTAAGGTTCTCATTAGAGCTGCAGTCTGGCGTGTAGCCGCCCCCCACATCATCAAAGCTACTGGGCGAGTAGGAGCGTCTCGGCCAGGTCAGATGCGAGTCCTCCTCTACGCTGTGATCCCTAATGTGGATGACTCTGGCTTCCCCATCAGCCATCATTCCCCCAACATAAACACTGGTGTAGGGCTGACAGTCTGCTGACTGGCGCTCAGGTCTCCCCCCACTGGAACGGATCACACTGTCTTTAAGGAACTGGGGGTTGACCTCCAAGTCATCATACGACCCGTTGTAGCTGCAGCTGCCCTCCGAGGATCGGCCCCTGTGGATGGACTTGCTGATGTCCCCCAGGGCAGCTGACAGGTTCCCTGGGAGCGAGTGCAGGGATCTCTTGCGCTCCATCTGCATGGCCTGGCACCCAAGGGTGCTGATCTTGTCGGAGACTTCCCTGTCGTTTACTTTCACCAGCCCTTTCTCGTGATGGTACTCCATGTTGACGTAGAAGGGTCTCTCTGGACCTCCGATCACTGACATCACTCTCCCATCTCCGGCTGTTTGAGAGTTCGCTCTCTTGATGCGCTCAAAGTTGGACCTCAGAGCTGCCACTGAGCCCAAGCCCACCGGGAAATCAGGTAGCTCTGTCTCCTGTCGGATGGGTGACACCCCGCCCCTCTGTTTGGAAGGAGACACGCCATCCACCTTTCCCCCTGGATGCTGTTTGCACCTTGCTGTCTCGCCAGCCACTACCTGCTGCTCTTCTACTGTTGTCTCAACTATGTGTGACCCCTGGTTGTCTGAGCCACTCAACTGGTTTCCTGCAGTCACCTGGGAGACCCTCTTGAAGCCCCATCGTTGTCCATCATAAGTCTTCCTCTCCTTGGCCAGCAGAGTTTGCAGGTAGATCATCCGAAAGCGCTCCTTGTTCACTTCCTTCTCAAAGTGCCTGATAGATGTCTTGCATTTCTCCAGCTCCTGTTCAATGTCCCCCAATGAGTTCAGCTCCATGCAAGGAGGATCTGCCTCGGGAAACTGGGCTTTCCATGCTTCCACAAACCCCACCGGTTCAACCATTGTTATTCTGATAGAGAGTATCTAATCAACTGATATTACAATCACATCATTTTCTAAAGCAAGACTTGCATATAAATGTCTACAACTCTTGCCTTTCATTATTTCTATCTATGGCTCTAATAATTATCATGAAGCGTTGTTTCAGACAAAAACGATCTGCTCGAATATGAGAATTTTGAACTCTATAGCAAAATATATTTCCCCTCTGCTTTGTTTATAGACTTTACTTACAACCATAAATCCATTCGAAAATGTCCTTCTAATGCATGTTCAGAAGATCCATTAACTCCTTTAGACAAGGTCCAAGAAAACGAAACTTATCCTTCTGTCTTTCAGTATTTCCCACTCTTCACCGTAGCAGTTGTATTCTCTCGTGGTCCCATGTCTTCCTCTGTGTCTTGATGTTGGAATGACTACCACTCTGATATTTTGCCTCTCGGGGTTGGTGCATAAAGGGGAGGGGCAATATGGATGTGATTGAAGCTTGTACTCTAATGTATCAAAAAAATGTCAGACAACTCTGGATACAGAGCTGACATGGAGTAGACATTTTACTATGCATCGTATGAGGATATGTATTGCAAATAAGATAGAGAAATTGATAAAGTAAGTTCTTAAAGCCATAAAATCCGCCCCGTGATAGAGTGAACGATTTTGATTTGCTGGCGGCGTTCTCGTGACTGGTTGTTTGGATACAGCAGACCAGCTTCGAATCATTTTTGGACTGAAGTTGTGCCAAACCAATACGAGGTTATAAAACCAGCTCGTTGTTGAATGTGTAACATAGCTAGTTAGTTAGCTGTTTAATATCGGTCTAAAACTAATATTACCAAACATCAACCCGACATTATTAGCTAACTCTGGACATGTTTTTATTTATTTTTTATTTTGTTGTCTAACAAAATAACTCCTCTACTACGTCGCAGTAAGTTGGACCGGGATCTTTGGTCGAACCCAAACTTTTGAGCACAAGACTTTTTATATATGTATATATAATGTCACTTATGACGTGTCTAACACAACGTTGGTCGCATTTTAAAAGCCCTCTCCTCTGCAAGTGTCATTTGAAATTGTCGCCATCTGATGGACGAAGCCTAAACTGGTACAAAGGGGTGCGAGTCCACAGGGAATAGATGAGCAGGTGTGTGTGTGTGTATAACGTTTGTGTGTGTAACGTTTTAAAATTCAGTTGGAGATGAATATCGACAGGGCTTAGCTTATGTTTATGTGATTTTACCCCCCAGAGACCATGTTTGTGGGAATTTGCGTATCTGTGGCGCAAAGGTGCGCTCGTGAACAAGAGCGACAAGGCTATTTCCTGTTAGCAACCAGCTCGAGACGCTTGTGTCTAGTTACCAAGAGACGGAGTTTCACACCAGAGAAATAGCGTTAGCTAGCCACTCTTCTGTTACAAACTGTTAGGTCGCTAACGTCATTTTGATATTGCAAATGTATTTTCGTTTAATATTTCAGACAGATAGTGTACCAAGTAGAATTAATCAATTTTAAGTGTCCACCTTGTAGCTAACCATAACCAACAAACCATTGCTGGCCTGCCATGGCTAGCTAGCTAACGTAACCATTGCTGGCTAATCGTCTAACTAGCACAGAGGAAAACGACAAATGTTTAAATAACCTAGCAAGTACATTTTTTAAGTTTTCAAGATGAGTGAACAACTTAAATTTATTGTTGAGCAACTCAACAAAGACCCATTCAAGAAAAACTTCAACCTCATTACGTTTGACTCACTCGAACCTATGCAACTGCTGCAGATTCTGAATGATGTTTTGGCTGAAATAGATCCAAAGGTGAGCCAACGTTGTACCTCTTTACCGCACTGATGTTAGGTAACTAGTGAATATGTAGCGTTACGTGTGATATTCACAACATAATCAATTTCTGATAGTCAAATGACATGATATACGCGTGCTATCTGCAGCACAGATGCACTACATTGTTTCAGAACCATTTCCCCATCTCTTTTCAGCAAAGTATTGATATCCGAGAAGAAATGCCTGAGC
Organism: Parasudis fraserbrunneri; assembly: GCA_900302295.1. Lineage (NCBI taxonomy): Eukaryota > Metazoa > Chordata > Actinopteri > Aulopiformes > Chlorophthalmidae > Parasudis > Parasudis fraserbrunneri. The sequence continues at coordinate 26,245 of OMKL01000128.1, forward strand.
AGACTGCAAAGAGAATGTTTAATTTGCTGGGGATGCTGAAATATAAACCTCCTGGAAGTCATTCTGACGTGTAAGTATATTGATTAGCAAGTCTTTGAGTCCTCAGGCATCCCCCAAACATTTGATCTTACCATTGCCAAAGCAGAGACTTCTTCATCTAACTCTTCTTATCTCATACAGGAGCAGTTTCAGACAAGGTCTGGTGGTAGGTAATAAACCTGTGATTCACCCTATCCTCCACTGGTTGCTACAGAGGGTCACAGAGCTGAAAAAGAGAGCTTACCTGGCCCGTTTTCTTGTTAAGCTGGAGGTGCCTGCAGAGTTCTTACAGGATGATGTCATCAGTGACACTCATCACCAGGTTTGTCAGCATCTTACTTACACCATCATCTTGTTTCTCTGCGAGTCTTTGAATTAAGTATGCACCAACACCAATACTGGTATATCGGATATTGGGCAGATACCAGGCTAAAACAGGGTGTCTGCGCTGAAGAACTTTCCCCAATGCTTGAATGTGATACCAAGAGCCATGAGTAATGAGAAATCAAAGCAAAGGGACTTGATTTTCTGCACTTTTGGCACATAGAATCATGTTAAATCTCTCAAATAGAGAAACATGTATTATATCTAAATTATTATTGTCCAGCGACCCCAAACCAATGGTCTAAGTACAGTTCAATAAGAGTAATGGAATGGATGGACAACGTGTTAAGTTTAGGATTCAGAATCAGTATTGGCAGTCAAAAAGTGGTATGGATTCATCCCTACTTTGAATGGTATACTGTACATTGTAACAACAATCTAAAATGGAAATTGTAAAATAATAATATCTCATATTACAGTATGAAGAGCTGGTGGAAGGATTTAAGACCTATCACAAGGAGTGTGAGCAGCTGAGGACATCAGGCTTCTCCACAGCAGAAATCAGAAGGGTAAAAATGAATAAAAGATTACTTTATTGTCAATGAACACCAGGCAGTTGAAATTTCTCTCCCCTAGATACACAACCCCTCTACACATACATTTAACATAAAATGTTTGTGTGAGCTCTTACACCCAAATGAGGTTCATATTCTAGCATTACTACAAGGTCTGAAAAACAGTTCAAACTTAATTTGGGTGTAAGAGCTCACACAAACATGGCCTCATAAAGGCAGAGCCCCATTCATTGTCTATGGAGCAGCCCCAGATTTTACATCCCAGTGACATTACTGATTGGAGGGTTCTCTCTCTGATTTCTAGCTTTAGGAGAGAGTGGTGTGTGTTCACAAATACTGACTGTACTGGCCTGGGGCACCCTTTAACATAGATCAGAAATTGCAGATTCCTAAGGTCCCTATGAAAAATAAATAATCAATCATCTTTTATTTTTTATTTTATAAGCTAGGTTGATGCAATACCCAGAAAATGCCTATACCAGCAAAAATGTTCCGTAAAGCTATCCGTCTTCTCCCCAACCTTAGGACATTAGTGCGATGGAGGAGGAGAAAGATCAGCTAATCAAGCGAGTGGAGAGGCTGAGGAAGAGGGTAAGTCAAACTGTCTAAAGAGACTCTCACCCTCTCATAACGCCCGGGAGTCTTTGGGATTCACTGAGGAATGAAAACATGACCTCTTAACATATTCTAACAGCTTCCTAACATAATGAGAGCAGACATCCATCTGACATACCCAAGGCTTTACCCCCTTCTACTAGGCTGTGGAGTAATGGGGTGTTGAATTAGTGGGTCTTACTTTTAGGCCCTGCCAGAAGGGGAAAGTTGAGTTGGTCAGAGGTGTTTGGTTATTCCTGCAAACCCTGTGTGGGGCTCCCGTAGAAGGCTATCACTTTACCTTGTGCGTCCACTAGGTGGAGACGGTGGCCAACCATCAACGAATGCTGGACATGGCCAGACAGCTCCGTGTGGAGAAGGAGAGAGAGGAGTCACTGGCTCAGCAGAAGCAAGAACAGAAGAACCAAGTAATTTTATTTATTTATGGGTTGTTTTTTTCATTTCTTTTTAAAATAATTTATCTGTTCCTTTTCTGTGTTTGGTATGTTAAACTGGTATGTTGGCATTCTATATAACAAGCAAAGAACTTAATCTGACTGGAAATGGACCAACACCTGTGCAGTATCTCATGTTTAATGACCATGTTTTTCTCAACCTCTACAGTCTAAACATCACAGTGATGCTCAAAGTCTTTACACCGTCTCACACACTGTAACATTGTGATGGTTTTCTTATGAAAGAAGAGAACTAGTTTGATGTAACTGGAAGTGCCACAACAACATCCAACGAATGTTAAACAGACAGTGAACTCTCCAAGCTGGTACTGGCTCTGCCTCCCAACCTGAAGTTATCACAAACACCATTAGAAGTAGTTAAAATCATAGCTTTTTGGCCATGGAAGAGTATGGTGGGCATTAAAATGTTGTTTATGGAGCACCAATATGTGGTGAATGCATATTAAAACCTTTCAAACACATTGTCGTTAACTGAAACCTAGTATATGAAAATAAATGTAGCTAGCCATTAAGTTTTATGATGCTGTACTAATGGTGGTTGTCATTTTGTATGTGTTCAGCTGTTCCAGGCAGAGCAGAGACTCCAGAGGTCCCAGCAGCAGTTGAAGGATTTGCGGCAGGCAGCAGCAGATGCCAAGCCAGAGAGTGAGTAGCCGTGTTCTACTGTCTCCGTCGTTGTGGTGTTATACTGTCTCCGTCGTGGTGGTGTTCTACTGTCTCCGTCGTGGAGGTGGTGTTCTACGGTGGCCGTCGTGGTGGTGGTGTTCTACTGTCTCCGTCGTGGAGGTGGTGTTCTACGGTTGCCGTCGTGGTGGTGGTGTTCTACTGTCTCCGTCGTCGTGGTGTTATGCTGTCTCCGTTGTGGTGGTGTTATACTGTCACTGTCGTGGTGATGTTCTACTGTCTCTGTCATGGTGGTGGTGTTCTACGGTGGCCGTCGTGGTGGTGTTATACTGTCGCCATCGTTGTGGTGTTATGCTGTCACTGTCGTGGTGGTGTTATACTGTTGCTGTTATGGTGGTGTTCTACTGTCTCCGTCGTCATGGTGAAATGGAAGTCCAAGGACACAGCGGAGTGTTAGAGGCAATTGACCTATCTCAAACTCTGCCCTCTTTTGTCCGAGGAAAGCAACAGTGGTGATTGGAGGATCAAGAAAAGAGGGTGGAGTTTGAGATAGGTCAATTGACTCCCATCTATTAAGGCCCCATGATTATAGTGATACTTTGAAGTGCTCTAATAGAGCTTATCTGATGTGGAATCTGCTCTTTCTGTTCTCATCTGGCAGCGGGCTCCTCATCCACCAGAGAGATTTACACATTTACAGGTTCCAAAATGACCTATGCTAAACAAACCAAGTTGAGGCTGTGCAAGTGAGCTCATTTATCTCAGTGGTGTGCACAGAAAAAAAAGACAAAGACGGCAGATTAAAATATGTACACATTTCTAAACATAGTAGCTGATTCCCCCCTATTCCTTATCAAAGTCAAGGTTTATTTGTCACACACATTATACACATGCAATGGCAGTGAAAAGCTTCCTCTGCAAGCCTCTCCTAGACTGTGTGTGCATCAAAAAAAGAACTTGCTTAATAAACTCAGTAAAACTCAGTAAACAATAAAACTCCTAATACAACCCAGTAAAGAAACTCACAAGGGAGAGATCCCGTAGTATGAATAGTTAAAGTAATTAAAATGTAAAACCTCAGATCAGGGATGGAGGCAGTTGTTCATGTAAATACTGTATGTATACAAATACAGGAAATCGGGAATATGGAAAGTAGTGTCGTCAAATGTGCAGATGTGCAAATGAATATGGATGAATCATGCAGTCAGTGAGTAATGTACAGGTACTAGACAGAGTCCTCCTTTAGGATCCGGATGGCTTGGGGGTAGTAGCATCTCTTTAGCCTCTCCGTGTTTGCCTTAAAGCTGTGGTAATTTTTGCCTGACCTCAGCAGTAGAGTCCATTGCTTGGATGGCTGGGATCCTTTAATTTTCTGTTGACCTTTGTCCTGCACCACCTGGTAAAGATGTCCTGCAGGTTGGGGTGTTCACCTTCAGTGGTATGCTCAGCTGACTGTACCACTCTGCATGGCCTTGCGTTCCTGTGTGGTGCTGTTCCCGTACCAGGCGGTGATACTTCCTGACAGGATGCTCTCTATGGTGTAGGTGTAAAACTTCTGAAGTATCTGGGGGCCCATCCTGAACTTCCCAGGTGTCTGAGGTGATGCGCCTTCTTTGCCAAGCTGTCAATGTGTGTACTCCATGTCAGGTCCTCTGAGATGTGTACGCCAAGGTACCTGAAGTTGCTCACCCTCTCAATTAGTGTCCCGTTGATCCTGGTCACAGGGCAATTGTAAGGGGCAGGTGTGTGAGCCATCCCGATCAAAGGGCTGAGAGAAAGCTCTGATTCTTTCAGGTTTAATGAAGAGGCTAGAGGAGGAGATCAAGATCAACTCGTACATGGTGTCTGATAAAGTCCCCAAGGAGCTGGAGAGTAAGAGGCGCATGGTGCAGTACCTTCAGAAGGTGGTGTCGGAGCCCGCCATGGGCCAGGCCGATCTCCACCAACTGGATGACAAGGTAAGGATATGGGCGATGGTCAAAGAAGACCAGATGCATGATGTGTTAATGCCATGTGAGAATGTCATATAGTCTTTATTCTGTCAGCGGATGTTTTATCAGTCATCATCTGTTTTGAAACTTTTGGTTTGTTTATCCCTTCCTCTTCTACAATTTACAACCTCACAGATTAAAGAGGTCAATGGTCAGATAAATCAGCTGATTGAGAAGAGGATGATGAGAAATGACCCCATGGATGACAAGCTGACCCTTTTCAGGCAACAGGTGATGCCTTTCTTAAAGTTTTTCATGCTTCTGTTCCTGTTGTCTTTCTTTGTTTTGTGTGAGCCAGATACTTTAGTGTTTTGTCACCAAAAAGTGTATTTATGTTCTGACATTAATATTTCAGTGATTTGATTTGTTACCTTTTTATCTGCTGCTATAGTGATACTGTTGTATTGCACAACTGTCATTAGTTTTTCACGTCATTTCTAATTCACAAGCGTTGCTTACTGCACTGCAACAATAACCGCAAAATCTGGTTGGTGTGGACTTCTGTACTTCACTTTAAGAGAAAGGATACAAAACAATCCCTATTTTCACTATGATGTTACTATGTAAATGTCATGTTTTGCAATGGGGGTTTAGCTATAATCTAAATGAATTGCTATTTTTAGCTACTACAATAGAGGTTTGGTAAATCAAAAGACAAGGCTTCGATATGAGGTTTATCAATTCGTTTTACAATCGCTACACCTGAAATAAAAAAAATGTGTTGTGATTTGGTAATTTACAATGGTAATTTCAATACAGCTATTGTTGGTTTAATGAGAGCGAGTGGCATTTACCAATGGCAATAATATTGCAAATGGCAACTACACAGATTTCTTACTACAATATGGAGAATTCCCTCCTGTAGCTGCACTAACTGTACAAATGTTCATCTTCACACCATTTATAATTTATATGTATGATTGCCGACCAGACCCTCTTTGATCATATTATATCCTTTGTAATGTGACTCTCTCAGGCCTCCATTATCATACGCAAGAAGGAGGCGAAGGCGGAGGAGCTGCAGGAAGTGAGGGAGGAGCTGGCAGCAGCAGAGCGGGAGCTGGCCCAGAAGACCAGCCAGGCACGAGACCAGGATGGAGGCGAGGTTGTCCGGGGCGACGAGGTATACAGGTGGAACTGTGTCTTACTGTTCAGTTATGCCTCTTTTTTTTCTTCTTTTTTTCTTTTAAACATGTGTTTATTTGGCTTTTTGAAATGCATGGACAAACACATCCAAGATATTACATGCAGATCAGTGATTCTTTTCCTATCCTTCCCTCATAGAGATCTACAGTACAGATGCAAATCTGTAAAAATTCATAAAACAATTCCATGAGAGGGAGAGAGAGAGAGAGAGAGAGAGAGAGAGAAGGAAAAAAGGGAAAAAGGGAAAAAGGGGTAGAAAGATGAAGAAATACATCTGCATTAAATTAAGTAAGCTTTAGACATTCAAGCAATATCATCAATGGACTAGTTAGTAGCCATTCCTATATCAACCCGAGATGTTCCATGTGAAGCCCTCCATCGGAAATATAAACAAGACCAATGGTCTAACCAATGATACTCTAATAACGGAAGATAAAGCGTTAAAAGCTGCGCCAATGGGATGAAAATGGAACAGTTCCTATCTCCTAAGCAGGCAGGACTTTTACACAGGCACTATCATTTCAGCAATCACACTGAGATTGCTGGAGAAGTCTCAAACAAACTTGTTTTGTGCTGTATCTACTGGTCAGAAAAACATACATTTTTGTGTCATAATGTTCAGAACACCTTCAACTTGTACGATACGGTCCAATATTTACCTTGATTTCTGTGGTAAACAAAATCTCTCATTGGGGTGAATGGAGCCTGTGCCCGCTCCAGTCTCCTAAGGTGGGAGGCAGTGAGCCCACCAATGCCACACCTTGTGTAGCTCAGATGATGTATTACAGGAAGTGAGAAAAACTTGGTTAGTCTCCCTTTGAAATGTCTATGGTCTAACATTTGGCGTCAACTGCTGTCAGTCAATGTATCAAGCAGGCGCCTCTGAAAATGTTTCTCTCTAGGAGGAGCTGTTGGAACTGGACACCGGGTGGCATGTTTGGATAAGAGATAACATACTGAAACTGATCTGTTTCCGGGTCATCACCCATCTTGCCCACATACACTACAGACGACCAGCTTTCTTTTGTAAAGATTATAAAAATAAATAACAATGAATCAATAAGTTATGGCTCTGCTTGAAATGTTTAGAATCTGTGCCCAATAACTGGGGTTCACTTTTACGTTAAATGAAAAACGAAATGAAGTTGGCTAATGTTATCTATATCTAGCTAACTAACATTAGCTATATAACATTAGCTATATCTAGTTAACTAACATTAGCTAAGGTTCGCTAGTTAGCTAATTAGCTGAGGAGTGGACATTAGCTAACGTAACATTGTGATGTTGACTTTTTAGCTACTTTGCAGACGTTAGCGAGCTAGCTAGATATAGCTAACATAAGAAAACCCACAGGGCCAGCCTAGAGGAGGGAAGGTGCCTGACTGACTGATGCCACTGAGGTAGCATTTTATATGAGGACCATGTACTCAATCTCAGCAAGAAAACTGTGTGCACATGCATGCATGCATGTGTAGTAGGGTAACACACTACACAAGGTTTACCCTTTCACTACCACACTTCAGAGGGTTAAACCTTTCATTACCACACTGTGGCACACGACTGACTGACTAATTGATGTCGCTGTTTTTTGAGGACTTGAGGAATTGTGAATGAGGACCTTGTAGACTCAATCGCACAAAGAAAACCGTGTGGGGTTCCAGCTATACTAGGGAACCTCGTCTTGTTCATTTAACGTTAGCTATAAGACCGTCCGGCTTCACCATTGTTAAGTCTATTGGTCTTGTTTCTTTTCATCAATAGACTTAATTAAACAAAGCACTTCATCAATTCTGGAGGTGGGCAAGTAAACTTTTGCAGGTGTCAACAGAATGCACTGTGATGATAAACACATGGGGATTGTGTGCACCCAATATGTGAATTATGTGTTGCCACTATGTTAGCATGTGCCGTTAGTGAAATCATCAGTTCTCATTGGTCTACTTTTGTGGGGACATACAGATTGTTTCTGGCCCTTCCGATCGGACCAGCCTAGTCAAGAACCAGTCAGAAAATAAATCGACTCTATTTCTCTACACACTGACCAAAATTTAATAACACAACCTTAGTATAATACCTTTTCCTCAGACAACCCTCAATTTGATGCCAGTCACTGATTTTAGCAAATGTTCCACAGTGATTTCCCTCTGTATCTTTCAGAAACCTTTTTCCAATTTTGGCAAATCCAATTTTGTGCAACAAACACGCATAGCATGGTGAGTGCTAATTTAGTTTTTGATGAATCATTTAAACAAATTAGGATATCAACCAGCAAGTGTTCACTGAATTTCAGCAAGTGATCTCTATATTAGTTAGGGTTAGGTGTGACATCTCCAGTGAGGTTAAGGTAAGGATTAGGTTTATAAACAAATGTGCATAAAAAGATGTGGAGAATTTAATCAGATTAGGATATAAACCATCAAGTGGCCACTGTATTAGAGTCTTATTAACAGATTATTTGCATAAGAAATCTCACATTTACTGACCTGACAGGGAATGTTTAAATATATCCCGGGAGATGTGCAAAATCACAGTTTTCTACATTTACCCTAACATTACTTTTTCAGATTAATTTGACTGTCTTATGCTAGCATTGCCTCTAAAACTACATATAAGTTATAAGACTTGCATGAACCCCAGTCCATTTTTGAACCCCAGTGAATATGACAGGCTATTTCTGCTCCTTATGTACACAAAGAAGGGCTTACTGTCTAATGCAACTTATCCCTTTTCCTCTCTCGCTCCCACATTCCCATGTGGGGTTATAAATAGAACACAACAGTGATTCTCCAGAACAAGCGACGGAACTGGAAAAACTGAAATGTTTGCTTTTTCCCCTCATTTTGAGTGTTACATATCTTCCAGCTCAGTGCTGTAAAACACACAAGCCAAACTGCTGTGTAAATCCCTTCATCCTACATTTAACTTCCATGATGAAGATGTCTTCCTCTTGTGGAGAATACATTAATGGATATATTCTGCATTGCCACATTGTGGAACAAGATCACCCCTGAGCCACTGGCAGAGCGAGAGAGAGAGACTCAAAGTTAAGAGCTTCTTTTTGCACTTTGGACAGGGTGCCAAAAGCCATCACTGTTATGTGTTAGAGCACACTTTGGCCTTTTGCATACAGTAAGATCAAGGATAAATAGTGATTGCTCTTCACACTCTCTATTGTGTGTGAACAAACCACTGGCTATAAACAGGCCCATATTAATGCTGGTGACTGATGGACAGAGCCCATGCTGCACCCCCTAGTTCTGTGGTCTAGTTGAGTGTTTTATGGTCAGGCACTCGGCACACAGAGAGACCCTTGCACTGAACATACACCGAGAGACCCTTGCGCTGAGAGCTGGGCAGGCTGCAGAGACACAGGAGTCATCAAAGCGTGTCTGAAATAGCAATGACTTTCTCCCTGCTCTCCCCTGTGTCCCTGTGTGGGAGTGGTGGTGATGGTGGTGGTGGGGGGGGTTCAGCTCCTCCGGATAGTGTGTTTGGGGTTAGGAATGGTTTAAATTGGCAGGATGTACATTTTTAGCATGGAGATACTTCTGAAATATAATCATGAATTGAGAGGGATTGATAAATAAAGTTCCTCAGCGGAAACCATAATCATCAAAGACCAGTGTTTTACCTTGCTGCGGTGCTTTCAAATTCGAGTGTCTACATCTGACATCAAAAAGTGCAATTGGTAGCTCATAACTCAAAGCTAATCTCGATTGCACAACTTGCTTGTAGCTTGGCTGCTTTGAACACATGTATCATTGTGCCACCGCAAAACTATGTTTACCGTGAAACATGGATATCTATGGTAGCAACAATGTCAGAACCAACAGGTGTCCTCGTAGAGGCAGTGAATATCTTATAAAGTCACATACTGCTCTTTTTTAACTGCACACTGCACACGTATAAAACATTTTATACGACTTCCTTGAATCTGTGGAACATGTTTGTTAAATTTTTTAGTAACTAGGCTAAATCTAGTTTTAATAATTTATTTCCCAGCAGCTCTTTCGCCCCTTGTATTGAACACATTGTTTTTGGTGGGTCTAGCACACACCAAATTTAAAATGTAGTCCCTTCTTTGTTTAGGCTTGTTAATCTGAAGACTTTTAACCCTGGCCAAATGCCTAAATAAAATTTCAGACTGCCAAATCTGACATGGCATAACCCATTTTCCATAATATGTCACCTTCAAAGTTGTGCCTGAAATGTAAATCACATACTCTGACAGGGACCTATTTGCTGAGAAAGAGGTCAGTTGAGTCACACTCCTACACAGAGCTGTCTCTACGCCTGTATGTCACAGCCTGCTAAATGGCGCCGCCCAAGTGCCTTATAACTTTACCAAATCCTGACATTCACGACCAAAGTAGTTTGAAAGAAAATGCGGTTATAACTTCGAATTGGGTTTATACAGAGTATCACAAATAACCAAAGATTAAGCTTGTCTGAACATTTATGAGATAGGCAGTGATGAAGGTATCAGAAAAGTAAACAGATATATCTTTTCTGCATAGGGAAATCATACCTTTATGGCTGCGTTCATCGTCGTTTCCATGGACACAGTGAATAAACAAGGTCGCACAGACACCGTGAAATTAAATTATATAACTTTTTTTCAACTCATTTTCGGTTCTTATTTATAAAAGAGACAACAATATGGGGGGAACAATAATATATAATTTATTCATTACATTATGGGAAGATAGTACGAGTACAGGTGGCACTGGTTCGGTTTTACTTCCTCTTTGGAACCAGAGATGTTTGACAGCGGAACCAGAGGGGGAACGTCGTCCAAACTTTCTGCGTAGGAGTGTGCGTAGTCGAGTCTAGATTAATGGAGTTAATGGAAAGGGTCTCGGTCCCTTATCAGTCTCCCCCTTGCCGATGAGGGGTCCTCGGCCATGGTGGAAATGATCACCTTATCAGAGGTATTTTCCACTCCGCTGGTTTGTGTGTCATCACGTCAGCCTACAACTGCAGGGCCTCTCTGAGGGATGACTGGTTGGCTGGTTACATACTTCTCTGTTGGTTTACTTTCACTTAGGTCACTCAGTTCAGTTATAACCCCATCCCTAGATCTAAATAACAGATGCTCTTTGTATCTAGAAATACACGAGAGAGAAAAAAAGCCCATTTAATTGAACTTGAGTAAATTTTACATGCTGTTGCTGTATGGCTTGCATGTCGTTATTCGCAGCATTGTGTGTGTGTGTGTGTGTCACGATTGAGCTGCTGGTTGATTTAGCAGCAGTTGTTTTGGGGACATACTGTAGGTGACAAGGGAACGCTATGCAGCATTATTCTGTCCCGCTAATTCCCTCTCAACCTTGTCTGCCCTTGACGTCCCGAAATACAAACCACAAACTCGCACACAAGCCTCGCGTGCCCCAAGTGCTACGAAGCGCATTCTATGGTTTCTGGATAAGTTATTCTCCCATGCCTGTGTACATTTATAGCTGTGCCTCACTCTGGAGGAGTCTCATTGTGCCACCCACAGAAGAGAGTTTGGGTGAGGAGTGAGAGCTGTGTCCAGAGGGACAGCCATCGGTGTGTCTGCCAGATGAAGATGTTTGTTCTGTGGTATTTTGTTGTTGGCGGTGTGCCTGAGAGGATCAGTTGAGCGCTTCAAACCACAGTGATGTCTGTCAGGCATGTCAGCTTTAGGCTCCACCCCTAATTCTTCCCCAGGCTCCGCCCCTGGCTAAAATCTTTGTCTTCTCCAACTGCCTCTCACATTGTTCCAGCAGTGCGTGTCACCAAATATAAACTCAAATTTTCCCCCCCTTCCTATTTCACTTTGTAAATGAACATTACCCTGCCTGCATATAGGGGCTCCTGTATGTGGCAAGCACATGCTCCTTTCTTAAAACTGTCATTTATTTCAGACGATACTTGCCACAACATGTTTTCTACCCATTTATACTCGGTTCAAAATTCTGTTCAATTCTTCTGTCTCTTGGCTCCTCTCAGTTCAAGCGCTTGGTGGGGAAGTTGCGCAGCAAGGGAACCGTGCACAAGAGGAGGCGCCAGGAGATAGCCGAGCTGAGAGCGGAATTTGGCGTCCTGCAGCGGACAGAGGAGATCCTTAAACAGAGGCATGAAGCCATCCAACAACAACTGGTAACGATACCAACCCCATACCCACTTCTCCGATATCCTCAGCCCTCCTATTCTTTACTATTATTATTATTATCCACTCTCCCCCATAGTATCTACATCATACTCTCCCCTACTCTCCATATACCTTATGTTTCTCGGCCGCTGTCAGCTTGCGACTTTTGTAATTCCACTTCCCATATGCCATCTAAAGGAATATATTAGCCTTTGAGATCTGTCAATTTTGAATGAAAAACAGCAAGCCACCTTTCCTTTATCTTTTACAATTGGCTTTGTTACAAGGAGAATGAGCTAGCTAAGCAGTTTTGTTATAGCTGCATTATTTCTTTGGTTTGGGAATATCCATACTAGCCAGCATGTTTGCCACAAAGTTCAGCAACCGGAAAAAAAAATACGACGGCGAAAGTGGGCAGGACGTATAAAGTAGATAGAAGAATGCATGTGCCATTTCTAGTCTTCATTCACGCACATGGTGTTCAGTTGATGATGAAGTGGGAGAAGCTTCCTGGAAGTGACTTCACACCTCCGTACTGTCCCAGCTCCTGACTTGCCGATGGCCTCTCTGACGCAGGAAAGGATGAGTTGTTGCTATTTATGATGGCTGCATCTGCTCCCCTCTCCACATCCTACACCAGTATTTTTTTTTTTTTTCCATCAGTGAATGTTTTATCCCCGGTCACGCATCTCGCTGCTCAACACAAGCCCATTTCTGTCCCAGTGCACGCATTCCTGTTTTATCAGTGGCTGGCCTGTACGTTACCTTGGTCATTATAGTGCTTTTTTGGACCAGACCGAAGGAATCGGGTTACAGGTGGCAGGAGTACAGTTGCAGGCGAAGGGAAGGACTCGGCCATGTGCTCAGTGGGGAATGTAACTACGACACAATGCTCTCACAGAGGTCATCTACAGTGCAGGCCTGCTCCAGATAGCTGTTAACATAAGGGATAGTGTTTTGTGAACTTTAGGATGGATTAGGTTCTTAGGGCAGCCTCGGATGACATTCGGGTTTGCTTATTTTCATACACCGCGGCTTTCACACCCCTGATGCACAATAGACCCCATGCTATCTCGTCCAGCCTAACCTTGTCTACATGGAGAACAAAGTGGCCTCTAGTCCCAGGTGTCAAGCTGAGCCGTGCCTGTCCCTGCGAACATAACCCTTCAATGAGTTCTTCTTAACACTGCAGCGGTGGTGGTGGTGCCAAGGGTCAGCTGGGGACTGGGCTCCACACTTACCTTTGTACATGCAATTCTAAGGGTTTCACTTTGGAGATGTTTTAGTGTGTAGCGGTGTTTGCAACACTTTGGAGTGTGACTGTACACGTTCGCAAGGTACGAAAACCATCAAATGCTCAAGTTTTGTTGTGTAATGTTTGTAAACATTCAGCTAATATTCGGTCAGTATTTTGAGTTACAAAGGTTGGAAAATGATTATTATCCACACGCAAGTCAAATGTCTCAAGAATCTTATTTGCGTAATGTGACTGTTTGGGCATGGACATCCTGTCTCTCTCTCTGTCTCTTCCCTTGTGTGTTTTGAAGCAATCAATGGAGGCTCAAAAGGGGATCTCTGGGTACAGTGACACCCAGGAGGAGCTGGAGAGGGTGTCAGCCATCAAGAGTGAGCTGGATGAGATGAAGGGGCGCACGCTGGATGATATGTCTGAAATGGTGACGAACTCAAAATATACACACACACACACACACACACACACACAAATCCCATACTACTTAACAGGTGCGAGGCACGGCAACACAAAGATCCAAGTGAAAAGAATAGAACCTGTGCTCCTGAGTTTATTTTTATATTTAATTTTTTTGTATTTACTCTGTAGTTTTAATGTTGCTGTCTTTGTATGTCTGTTCACATGACATTGCAGTCCTGACATCAGGCTTGTGTATGTATGTGTTTTATGGTTGCATGTGTACGCTTTCACACACAATATATGCTGAAATTCTCCAGAGAAATGGGAACAATTTCTGTTTCAGAACTGCTCTTCTATAAAATACAGCTCAAATGAGTTTAAAAGCTCAAAGCACATTATGAGTCCACACATTCAGACCACTGTTCATTGTCAATAGAGGAGCTACATTAAGTGGTACTTGATGACATCACAGAGTAGATCTTGGTTCTAGCTGTGGGAGAGGTTTTCATGTTGTTTACACATTGATTGAATGGTCCAAGGTCACAGGCCTAGCATACTGTATGCATACTGTATGCATACACAAAGCGCAAGAGGGTATTTTAATCACATTGTGTGGGTGTGTGTCCATAACCATGATATCTTACGTATTTCTCATCTGATTTGGCTCAAACTTGGTGGATAGGTTGAGCCAACGACCTGTGAATTTACACAATACTATGAATCTCCTCAGCCTACTTGGTATTCTCCTATATACTCATGACTGGAGGGTGAGTTTACAGGTTGAGGTGTGCTGTAGCGTCAGTGTCACATTTCTCTGAGTGCCATTATAGTTCTGTTTTATGATAGATTTTCCCTTTAAGCCACAGAGATGGATCATGCTTCAATCAGCCACTGATGGCTATGAATACCTTATCAAATACACAACATAAATGTAGACTTTTTGCTTTAGAAGAACCTCCAGTAACCATGCCCGTTCATTTTGTAGCTTCTTTGTCTGACTTAATACCAGTTTTTTGTTTTTTTATCTATTTCTCCCCTAAAACTGCTCTTTGTGTCTACCAGTCATAGTAAATTACTTCGTAAAATCTAAATTTTAAGCCAATGCAGCTCACATTATGAACCTGTTTTATCACTCTTGTCACCCTGTTGCATGGAAGCCCAAATGGAAGGAAGTTGCAACCAATTAGGCGGTGGTCCAAGATGTTTCAGAGTTCTGTAAATGATAGTCAGGATCTGTGGTTCGGTTGTTCTTCTAGGTAGTTTGCACACTTGGCAAAAAGCAGGTTGTTCTTAGTAATGGGTTCCAACATTTCTGGCTGGAAGTAGACTACTTACCATTTAAGTAGACTGCCACTCTCCTCTCAATCGGCCATTACACTGGATGGCCTTGGATACTTCTTGTTCAGCTCCGCCCCAATCCTTTTGGTAGACACTGGGGAGCAGCAATATAAGCTGTCATTATAGTAGACTAAAAACTCATATTCTTGCCAGGCACACGCACACACACACACACACATGCACGCACGCACACGCACACACACACACACACACACACACACACACACACACAAACCCGTTTGAATGCAGGATGTGCTATTTGTTATTTTTCAGGTTAAGAAATTGAATTCCATGATAGTAGAGAAGAAGTCAGCTCTGGCCCCAATGATCAAGGAACTGAGGCCTTTGAGACAGGAGTGTCAGGTGAGATTCA